>VOPJ01013138.1:0-239843 GCA_014673585.1 Semibalanus balanoides | reverse complement strand
CTCTCTCTTGCTCTCTCTTGCTCTCTCTTGCTCTCTCTTGCTCTCTCTTTCTTGGGTCACCACTTGACATTAACCTGAGGGCGTATTTCCCAGCTGATCTCATCTGTGAAAATGAATATGGTTCGAAGCGGCCTGGACGAGCAAACATAATGGCGTCAAACGTACTGCATTATCACGTACTATTTTGTACATATTTTAATATTATCTGACTTCACCTGTTAGTGGGCGTATCAGCCCGTTGGTGATATGTATCAATAAACAAACAAACAATATTGTATAATTAAAATTATGCACAAAACATTTCTTATTAAGTTTTTGACATTTGAAAACCTCTAGAGGTTAAGCTAAACCTGAGCTCAAATTTGAGGATATTACATCGATTTTAAATTTGAACAGCTTTCGATTGTTTTGTTGTTATTTTCGTTTGCTGCTAGCTATCATAGTTTCAGAGATAATTGGGGTTATATGGAGCGAAGTCCTAAATCTGGAAAATCTGACCTTTGATGACCACTGGTGAATGATGACCTTAATATTAACCTGACCTAAAAAAAGACTGACGTACTCTCGATGGAGCTCGTCTCTAACCATCCCTTTTTTGTCGCTACGTTGTGTGGTTTTCGAGATCATCGGAGGGGTGAAATCCACCCCTCCGTTCAGGGCGTGTAATTATCAGAGGTCCTCCATGGTGCGTGTTAAAAAGGCGCTCGGTGGATTAAAAAAATATATATCTCGTTGCATTCCGCGTGAGCTCAGCTTTCGAATGGTGTATCTCCCGTAGTTTGCCACCTCCGAGCCCTTCCAACGAGCGGTGCCGTGCCGTGCCACCATCAGGCGACAGTCATGGCAGACGGCACCGGATGCCGCCGGAAACAGCTGCTGATTTGTCTCTCCACGCCGTCCAACCATCAGTCTTCCGCGGACTGATGGTCTCCTGCGGACTGATGGTGCAGCCACTGTGGTCTGCTGCAGGCTGGCTTTTTGTCGCCTCTGACGCCGTGGTGCTGTTGTGTAGTTATGGAAAGAATAAGTATACTAAAACTTTCATACTAAAACATTTCAAAACATCTTAACAATATCTAATATCACCAAATATACCAGACACAACATCTCCATCACACAGCACGGATAATATTCTCTCCTTAAAAACACAGCTTCGATCGGCCGTTTCAAGGTTTCACCGCGTCTTTCGGCTCCCTCAGATTACTTTGAATACAGTGCTTATGGCGCCCAGATTGTTGCACATGAGGGCGTTTTTTTATTGTTATCTGTAGAATACCACATTGGTAACCACCAAGTAATACATCACGATTCTTAATGCTGTTTTTCGATCTTTTGTCTGCATTATCTGCCATCTGCAACACTTTCTGTACATCATTGGACAAAAACTAGAACCGAGTGAAGCTCAGTGTTTGACGGTAGACTATGCTAGAGTACCTGCGTGCCTGGCGCAGCTGATACTGACGCAGAAGCAATTTACCGGTTCATTTACGAATAGGGATGAGAGTCACCATCCGAGTACCGCCTTGCATGGCTGTAGCCAGTATACAGCACCGTCATGCACACCGACAGAGCCCAGGATCTGGCCTCTGGGCATGAGGGAGTCCTGAGTATATCACTCAATGCACGAGCTGTGGTCTCAGGCGCTGATGCTTTGTCCAGTATGACCCATACTGCCGACCGCGCCAGTCCTGTCAGTTTGTTCCAGCTGAACCTATTACTGCCAACCGTCGGCCGGCCATGGGTGACCTGCCTGTCCATGTGACCCATTACTGCACCCGGCGCCAGGTGTCCCTGTTCGTTGTTGTCCAGTGACCATACTCCGCTCCGGTCGCCAGGATGTCTGTCGTTTGTCCAGTCTGAATCCCATACGCCTCGCCCGTGCCAGGGTGCGATGTCGTTTGTCCCGGTTTGAGCCATAACTGCCCGCCCGGCGCCAGTACCGTCGCTTTTGCCAGCTTGACCATACTGCCGCCCGGCGCCAGGGTTCTGTCGTTTGTCCAATGACTCCCATACTGCGGCCCGGCGCCAGGTACTGCCGTTTTGTCGCCATTGACCCCATATACTTGCCCGCCGGCCCAGTGTCTGTCGTTTGTTCAGTTGACCCGTATGCGCCCGCGCCAGGTTCTGTCGTTTTGTCCCATTGACCAATATGCCGCTCCTGGCCGCTCAGTTCTGTCGTTTGTCCAGTGAACCCATACTGCACCCGCGCCAAGGTTTGTCGTTTGTCCAGACCCAAACGCGCCCGCCCAGGCTGTCGTGTCCATTTGACCCATACTGCCGCCGGGCCAGGTACCTGTCGTTTGTCCAGATACTCAACTGCGCCCGGCGCCCGGGCCCTGTCGTTTGCCAGTTTGACCACACGCGCCCGCGCCCAGTACCTGTCGTGGTTCAGTGACCCATACGCCGCCCGCCCAGCTGTCTGTCGTTTTGTCCATTGACCATCCTGCCGCCCGCGCCCGGTGCCTGTCGTTTTGTCATTGACCCGTACGCCGCCCGCGCCAGTGCGTCGTTTTTCCAAGTTGACCCATATGCGCCCGCCCAGTACTGCCGTGCTCCAGTTGACCCATACTGCCGCCCGGCGCCAGGTGTCTGTCGTTTGTCCAGTTGACCCATACTGCCGCCCGGCGCCAGGTGCCTGTCGTTTGTCCAGTTGACCCGTACTGCCGCCCGGCGCGTGTCGTTTGTCGTTTGTCCAGTTGACCCTACTGCGCCGGCGCCAGTGTCTTCGTTGTCCACTTGACCACTATGCAGCCCCGGCGCCAGTTGTCTTCGTTTTTTCCATTACCCATACTGCCGCCCGCGCAAGGTCGTCGTTTGTCCCAGTTGACGCCATACGCCGCCCGCGCAGTGCCTGCCGTTCCATCTACCCATACTGCCGCCGGCGGCCCAGGTGCCTGCGTTGTCCAGTTACCATACTCGCCGCCCCGCCGCCAGGTGTCTGTCGTTGTCCAGTTGACCCGTACTGCCGCCCGGCGCGTGTCGTTTGTCGTTTGTCCAGTTGACCCATACTGCCGCCCGGCGCCAGGTGCCTGTGGGACGGCCGGTCGCCGTCGACACCGGAGGACCTGACATCGGTCCACCGCGACACACTAATGACAAGCCAGAAAGGCGTGCGCCGTCTAATGAAGGGCTTCCTGACACACGGTGCTGCCAGCGTCACAGGGGTAAGTCTTAGATCGAGAAAACCTTTCCGATATTGTATTGGTTGTCCAAGACAACTCTTAAACCCGCGCACTGCAGGAAGGTTGATTTCCCCCTCATGTTTTAGGAGTAGCGTAAAAAAACGGCGGTGCGCAGCGCCACCAAATTTCGCACAGTTGTTTGGGCATCAATTACCCACACTTTGATCGAGTTTTGACTTCAGGTCATCTCAGGTCAGGTCACGAGGTCACGTCAAATGACCTTACCTCATTTTTTTGTGGTCGTGCCAAAGCCACGGTCTTTTTCCCAATAATTTGAAACATGCAGGATTTCATAAGGTTATCAGTACCTACATTTTTTTATAATTTGTAGTATCACTGACCTAAGGTCAGATTAATTTTCTGACCTCCCATTAGGTATAAGTGAACGTGAAAATATACAAATGCTTTCCTATGCTATTTTAGCTCATTATTGATGATTCAGGTGTATGTGTTGCTCAGTGATCTCGTCAAGGTTATCTGAGGTCATCAGCATTGTTTTGCTTATAACTCTTGATATAATAAGGAATTTAGAGGTGTGAAAAATAGTCAGAACAAGTATTTTAAATAAAAATACTAAATAGTTTTGATAGCTATTTCAAATACAGTAGACGCCGCTTATTACGTCCACGGTTAATACGCCCAGTCGCTTATTACGCCCAAGTTGGCCCAGTACGGAATTACACCATATTACCATAACGACCATATTAGGAACTTTGGATAAGGCGCCCATCGGTTATTAAGCCCAGAAATGCTCGGTCCCATGGTGGGCCTTATAAGTGACATCTACTGTACAAAATAAAATAGTATTTGCAAAATTGCATAGACTATTTTAAAATATTTTCGTAATAGTTTTCCGAAACACACACAACTGACGTTGCCAAAGCTGCAGTGCAGACTGCAGAGTTACACGGATCATAGCTCAATTTACCAGGGACAAGTACATGGCAAGTACACGTGCATATACGTTAATTGGAGCGTTATTAGGTACGGATGGTTGAAAATTACTGTGAAAAATTGCCTGGCGTCCCCAATAGAGGCAGAGCTTATGATACAGAACAGCAGGTTGTAATGCAAATTACATGCACCGCTCCAACGCTGCATTGCAATATTTATAAATATGATTCAACCAAAATGTGTAGCTGTTTACATGTAGGTATGTATTTCAACCAGAAGAGCTGTGTCTACATTCACTCGCACCGAAGAGAAGGGGCGGATATCCCCCTCGAAGTTTTTTAATATTAGGAAAATGTCATTGCCGTCGTTTTTAGGGCAACTGTTAGCCAATCAACTAAATTTTCACATCCTATAATACTGTTCACCTCAGGTCATATGAGGTCCGGTCGCTAGGTCATGTCAATTGACCCCACACCCAAAAAAGCTTCAGACCATGCCACAGCCATAGTGTTTGACCGGCTGGTATTTAACTCAAAGGATTTAATAATGTCCTAACGACTCTTAAGTTCTAACAGTTCTGCTAGCTCGGATTTTTATATATCGGTGACCTAAAGGTCAGGTCGATTTCGTGATTCCTCGATTGTAATGCAATGGGAAAAGAAAAATGTATAAATGTTCACAAGAAATGGCTTTAGTATGTCCACTTTTCGCCAGCCCCACCATCATTGTGCCAGATGCAAAAATACCTGTGACAGTGTTTCCTGTAACGTCTATGTCAGCTGATAGCTCCGAGGTCATATGTACTGCGAGTTGCGTTTTGGGGATTTTAGTGGCCTGAGGCCGTTCTGATAAAAAAAAATCGAGCAACGACTCGATTTTTATCAAATGCCGAGTCATTTTCTACTAGTTGCTATCAACAAAATTAGTTGAAAGCGACTGCATGCTCAGCATTATTGAGTTTCTTGGTTTTGTTTTTGAGACATCGAACAGCAGGTCGCAGATCAGAGCCTTTGATAAAAAAACAAACCGTGGCTCGATTTTTTTTTTGTATAAGAATGGCCTCAGATGCCACGGCAGACCAATAAAATTCACCACAACCTATAATATATACGCAAGAGCGTCAATACAATTTGCCTTTGCCAAATGCACTCTTGTTTTCCCACATACATCAATTTACTTAGTAATATATATGTCGTGTATGAGTGGTTTTACATTAATATCTGTCGCTAGACTAGCAACATGGTGCTCTTTTTCTCTAGTTATTTTAATATTGCTTAGATGGGGGGTCATAGCTGAGCCCGAAATGAGACACGTCTAGTCTGTACGACTGACCCTTGGTTATTTATGTGATATAGAGGTAAGGGGTTGGAGTTCCGGAATTGTGTTTGTTTGGGATGGCTGTGCCGTTGATGCGAGTCAGTGTCACCTGCGCGCATCACAGGATAGGTGCGATGAGTACTTGTCTGGTTTCTGTGTCTCTCGTCTGAACCTGATGAAGAGTCCCTAGACGCTCTCCAACCACCGGGTGATTCTGGTACGCGCTATATTTTGCCTCAGTATAAGGTCTCGGCCAGCGAGGAATTTTTTAGAGGGACCCACACTTGAATGGTTGTACCGTGCCCTCAGACGCATATAATTAAGGCATGCAAGATCATACCTGCGCACACAATCGTTTGGCTCAGCTCGTCCGCTCATTCTAAGAGAATAAGGCGTCACACAAACTGAGTGCACTTATTGGAGGTGCATGACTAAGCTTTGCCATACTGGACCAGCGAGGCTCATCCCTAGTACCAGGAAGCAAAAAGTAGCGAGTGCGCCGAAGTCGCAACTCGAGAGAACAGCAAAGCACGTATTGATGCTGCCACTACCTGCTGTGGGGTAGTGTCAGGAAGGTCCACGCGCTCGCTCCCACTGGGGAGTCTATGATACTCAATGTATATTGGTAGAACGGGTGTGCGCGGGAGGTTGCTGGTTCAGGTGCCGGCCGTACTGACTGCTCCTCTCTCTCTTTTTTCTTGATACATGGTCTCCTGTATTGTTCTGTCTGTCAGGTGGGCTGTTCAGCGGAGGCGAACGCAGGAAAGAGTGATTAGAGCGGATCACGGTGGGTCGTTCAGGCACACCGATGTTGCGGGCGCGCGTCTGGCAGTTCAGGCGAACCGACATGGTCAGCAGACGGGGGCTCTCGTATCACCGGCCTAACAGCACCGGGACGAAGTCGGATGCCCCCCCCAGCACCTGACCCCGGAACCTACCTAACAGCGAAGCCACCCGGCGTAACGTAAACCTACCTACACGGCGAGCCGCCCGCGGTACGTAAACCCTACTACAGCGCGACGCCGCACCACTCGGTATCGAAACTCTATAGCGCTAGACATAACAAGGTTCTCGCCGAAGCCGCCCGGTTTACGTAATACCTACTACTCGAAGCCGCACACCGACGAACTCTACGTTACGCAGGCGAGCGCCCCGCCCGGGTAGCGTAACCTGAGTTACAGCGCGAACCGCACACGTCGTACGATAAACTTACTTATCAAGACAGAGTCCGCCCTTGGGCGGTCTACGTAAACCTACTAACTCAATAAAGCAGAGCCGCATTATACGACGGAAACTACTTACAATTAGCGATTCAACCGAGGAGTGTCACACCTACTACAGCGAGCGCGCACAACAGCCACGGAATCTTATCTTACAACCAAAGCAGAAAGTCCCGAGGTTCGATAAAACCTACTCAAACAATATGGGCAGCGAGCCGCAACACAACGACAAGAACCTACTAAGAGCGAAAGAACCGACCCCGGGTACGATAAACACTAACTACAAAATAAGCAATAGCGGGAGCTCGCGCACACCCGACGAAACCACTACTAGCATAAAGCGAGCAAACATACGGGTAACGTGTAAAACACTACTACGAAAAGAAGAGCCGCACGGGTAAAGGAAACCTATATAACTACAGCGAGCTATGACAACAACAATGGAAAAAGAGTACTACAGCGAACCGCCCCCGGGACACGTAAACACTACTAGCCAGCGAGCCGCACCACCTTTCTTTTTCCGCAAACCAGACAGAGAGAGAGACTACTTATACAGCGAAGCCAGCACCGGGATACGCTCACACACCTACTTAACAGAGAGCCGGCCCGGGTAGTAAACCTACTAAAGAGAGCCCGCTGGGCACGGTAAACCTGCTGCAAACAGAAGAGACCGCCAGGGTACGATAAACACCTTCCTACAGCGACGCCCGCACAACTCGACCGCGAACTAACTACACCTGCGAGCCCCGATCTCGGGTACGTAGAACCTACTACAGCGGGTACCAGCCACCGACGGAGACCCGTACCTACACCCAAAAGTCTAGCGAGGCCCGCTCCTGGGGTACGTAAGACACCTACTAACAATTGCTCGGTATCCCGCGCACGATGGATTATGTAATAATTCTCTACCACAAAGGTTTTCAAAAGAGACGAAGACCGCACAACCCGACGGAAACCTACTACAGCGATGGCCAGCCCGGCAAGTACGTAAAGCCCTACCTACAGCCGACACACGCAGAGACACACACGACGAAACCTAACTACAATTTATGCGTATGCCGCACCGGGTTACGTAAACCTACTACATGACGAAAGACCGCTCCACGCGACACGGAGAAACCTACTACACAAAAAAAGCAGAAAGCGTGTCCCGGGTTATACGTAAACGCCTACCTAACAGCGGCGGACGGCAACAAAACACCCTAACTCGGAACCTTACTAGCAGAGAGCCATGCGCCCCTGTGGCATGTAAACTGCTACCTACATGTTTTGCGAAGCCTTGCACAGGAAAAATTTATTATTCTACACTGTGACCTTGACGAACCTGTCTACATAGCATAAAAGCTATACACCGTGGTCGTTTAAATCACCTACTAACACGCAACGCACGCCAGACCCAGCCCGACGGAACACTACTAGCAGAGAGCCTGCCCGAGTAAGTAAACCTAACAAACAGAGAGCCACCCGGGCACCAGTAATAACTACTCTCTACTAAATATTGCGACGCCAGCACCCACCGCCGACGGGACCACCAAGTACTACACGAGAGCTGCCCCGGGTACCGTTTTTAAATTCGCTACTAACAAAAGACAGAGCGAGCCGCACACCGACGGAAAACTTACTACCAGCGATGCCGCCCGCAGGGTAACGTAAAACACTATGACTATCTTAAAGAGACCATATTAAAGCAAGCGATAGAACGAGTAAAAGTTCAATCTTTGGTACGTCCAAAGGGGTCTGAATCTCAGCGCATGTTCCAAGTCCATGCTATCGAGATTGCAGAACGATACTGTACAGCCATTGTTAACATCTCAATGATAGACAATGAAAAGAACACTCGAGAATAATACTCACATGACCAGAGAGGTTACAGACAGTTGAACCATTGTTGTGCTGCAATTCTGAATAGCATGAACAGTCATGAGGTTTAGGCTGATTCCAACACAAGATTAAAACTTTCCCACTCTCTACCTTCCTTTTCTAATTTTTTTTTTAGAAAAAAAAAAAACACCGATTTAGAAAAAAAAAAAAAAATAAGAAGAATAGCCAATAAAAAAAACAACTAAAACAAAAAAAAACTCAGAAAATAAGTATACAAACAGGAAGCTTTCAAATCATAAAACACTTAATTTAAGCCTACATATAGAAAACACATAAATCAGACACAGTGATGCCCGAGACACAAAAATAAAAATAGAGTGCAAGAATCCACAGGATCCTATGACAAAATGCTTTTCCGCACCATGCGAGACATTTATTCCCGAACACCCTGATTAGACTCAGTATCGGGAGAGCGACACGTGGGCTTCTGACCCTATTTCCTCGGTTTACTTTTGGCAGCTTCTCTTGGGTTTGCTGATGTCGCTTCCGCGCGCCTCCGCTTACTTTGCTCCTAGACAATGAGGATGAGCCTTAAGAGGTCGCTAGGGCACCGGATCGCACTCAAGGCCAGGTGACGTCAGTGAGCGGGGCAGACCGTGTCCAGGTATGTCGGGCACGTAAAACTTTCGTTTCTAAATTCTGACGGCCAACAGGAATTGCGCGATCGGGTGGTGAGGTCAGGACCAGCGCAACAAGCTCAGCTTAGCGCGGGTCCTGACCTCGGAAAGCCATCCATACAAAACATTCGGGCTAAATTTATTTAAAAAATCGGTATTGGCATTTTGCTACATAAATTCCTCGTCTTCTAAAAAAATCAAGTTGATGAAGTACTTTGGGAGATAGTGACGTTTTGATGGCATCATGGCATTACATTTTTGGTGGAAAACTTTAATTATTTGAAAAATCGTAGGAAAACGAATTGTGATAATCAATTGCAAATAGAAATGTGAAAAGATAAGGAAATTACATTTTCGTTTCAATGGCTGTCTTAGAATTGCGAAATATTTGGGAATTCAACACAAAATTCAAACGATTTTTTTTTCCTCTGAAAAATTGACGCAGTTTTGTGTGGGACGATAGCAAAACGGAATAGGTATACATTAGAGAAACAAGTATGAAAGATATCCAAACCAAATACCAATTTGCAAAGTAATATCTTTGGTTTTGACTGACTTATGGGTCCCAAAGTATAAGTATCTTAAGACATTTCTGAAAGAAGCGTGTTTTGTTTGCTTTTAGCGACCAGATACATACCAATAAAAAACTATGTTGTGTTTATGAGACAAAACTGATATGAAGCATGTCTTTTTATTTTTGTTTATCATTTCAAATTTTGACTTGATGTGACCTGACCTTGACCTTATATGATGTAAGCTTGTGAAAATGTCTGCTTATTTAAAGTGTAAATAATCCATAAAGCATATGTTGCGTACTTTCGTATATATTTTGCTGTATGTGACCTATCAA
The DNA here is from genome assembly GCA_014673585.1 of Semibalanus balanoides. Taxonomy (NCBI): domain Eukaryota; kingdom Metazoa; phylum Arthropoda; class Thecostraca; order Balanomorpha; family Balanidae; genus Semibalanus; species Semibalanus balanoides. The sequence goes on along the minus strand of VOPJ01013138.1, from coordinate 229,882 downwards.
TTTCAATTTTGCCTATGTAGGAGATGCATTATACCTTTGAAAGCTCTTTAGGCATATGCCATATTTTGTAGGTTATACATATATAAGCGCATAAAGCACGCGACGAGAGACCTAGCCAAAGCGGAGGGAGGGCATGGAGCCCATGTCCCCCCTGATCAAACACTATTGTACACTAGATAAAATTCGATGTTACTGACGACCTGACTCCACCCCCCCCCCCCCACTAGTCAACAATATTTGGGCTGAGGATGAAATCGAGTTTCCCTTTGCCCAAGAACCGTATCCACCGGCCATGGTTTTGAGTGTTTGAAATTGTGACCCCAACCAGGTGCGAAGAGGCACAGTGTGCCTTGGAAAAGCTACCGCCTGTTAAAGGGAGGTGTGCCTACTTCTTTTGAAATGTCAAATATATTTTTATTACGAGTAAGAAAGCTACTTGCTTTGATATTGGTTACGGTAAAATTCACGTTCTGGAAGCCCCTTTAGGTTGAATTTTTACTTATTTTCTGGTTTTTGCATTTGTTTTGTTCAAAACTCATAACCGATCGTCATTATAAACAGGGTAGCCCGAAAAATGTTACCATTAATGGCGCACTAGCCAGACGCTAACCCATACCCACCCGTCTCTAGCGATTGTAATTTATTAGAGCAATGCTCTAGTGCGGAAAGCTTCTCTGGCGCACTATTAGATAATTAATCTTCTGCCAGAGCAGGGTGATTGGCGACTTTGGAATATCTCAGCAACTAAGTTGATTCTGGGCGAAAATGAAGTACATGGCTGAAATTCCGAAAAATATGTTCTACAGGACTTAGTGTCAACAACTCCACATGACCAATGTGAGTAGGCACACTCCCTTTAAAGGGATAGTGCCACCTCGGGAGAATTGCTAAAAAGCAGCTTAAATGAATGCTGGGAATGAGTTGTCATGTATGCTCTTGCTCAAACATGCCCTAAAGCAATGTATCGACAAAGCATTTTCGTTTTTTTTTTCTCACTCCATATCGTTTGCCCTGATTGTGCACAGCACTAAATTCATGACGGCCGCCCTTGATGGGCGATGGCACACTCTACTAGTACTTAGATACTTGCCAAAAGATGTCACTACGTAAAGCTGACGCGCTATGTTTTTCATTAATTATTATTTCATATTAAACTGTATCGTTTCTATCACTTGCTTTTTGAATGAGGGGAAGCAAAATACGTGATTTCGATCCATTTTGGAATTAATCTGTCATCAGAAATGTTTTCAGTTGCTGGGCGATGGCATACACCTACTTAAGGCTTAGATATTAGTACTAGTACTTAGATACTTGCCACTTAGATGTTCACTACCCAGTTTGTATAAGCCTATGGCTCCGCGCCCCAAAGCCATAGTTCTGAATTCGCCGCGGCCTGACTTTAAAACGTCTATCTATGTTAGAGGGTAATGTCACTTAACTTTTACAGCCCAAAGTCGAGCCTCACATATTCTTGCTATTCTTGCTGTTTTATTAGGTTTTATTTTATTAAAAGGCTAGATTGTTGACATATAATTAACTGATACGCTTTTATTTTAAGAAATTGACTGACGAAGTGATGATGTTTGAGCTTGCAATTTCAATAAATTTTTTTAGCCCGCAAAGAAGGTGATTCAAAATATGCGTAGCGATTCCAAGTTTACGAATGATTGCCAATCTTGGAGGTGCTAAAGTCTGTTTTGATCTATAAAGGGTCAGTTTCGGGAACAGACTTTGCAGGTGAAATCGGACACGCTTAATCTACCGATACACACCAAAAACCCAATATCGGCCCGCCAGGTGGCACTCTCCCTTTAACTTGTTTAATCTGATGTACAATAATTATATATATAAAGTAAAAAAATGTCCCAGTTCAACAATTCCATCTTTATGATTCAGCCCGTTGTTATATGGCCTTGCGTAAACCTTTTACAGCGAGCCGCTCAGGTGCGTCACCTTAACTACAGGGGAGAGGCGAATCGCCGATCTCTGACACAATTCCAAAACCTATCGGACTTCATTTGCTTGGCTATGGCTATTCAATTTACACCTAAATTGAATTAGGATTCGTAAAGCTGATACCGTTTTCAGTTTAGCATTAGTGAAGGTGTAAATAGTCGGCTTATTTCAATGTTATTGGGAGTCACTGCCCCGATCTCACTGATTTGCTGATGGCCACCTACAACCATGTTTTTTTCATCAACACCCTTGTAGACGTACCGCATGTTGTGTTGGGGAGCAGAATAATAGCGCGGGCCTGCACATCGTAGCGCTCCGCCCTTCTGGCGACCGAGCGGCGGTGGACGGCACTAAGCTCGGCTGACTTTAATCAGCTATCATCAACGCTGTCGCCGGGCGGGCGGCCGAGGTGGTACTGTGGCACTGTCGCTCATCAGCTCGCCGGGCAGTTAAGGCTGTCGCCGGGCGGGCGGCCGAGGTGGTACTGTGGACCCTGTCGCTCATCAGCCGGGCAGTTAAGGCTGTCGCCGGGCGGGCGGCCGAGGTGGTACTGTGGCCCTGTCGCTCATCAGCCGCCGGCAAGTAAGCCTTGTCGCCGGGCGGGCGGCCGAGGTGGTACTGTGGCCCTGTCGCTCATCAGCCGGGCAGTTAATGCTGTCGCCGGGCGAGCGGCCGAGGTGCGCTGATACGCGACTACCACCGACCCGGTCCCCTCCCCGTGCTGTGACTGCGCTGACACGCGACTACCAGCGGCCCGGTCCCCTCCCCGTGCTGTGGCTGCGGTGATACGCGACTACCACCGACCCGGCCCCTCCCCCGTGCTGTGGCTGCGGTGGCTGGAGCCCTCTGGGTTTTGTCGGGTGTGCCCGCAGGCTGTATCCAGCCAGTGCCGGCTGGCCGTAATACGTGCCCTATCTAACCGAGCTGCTGATTGGGAGACTTTCTGGCGCGGCTGACGGACGTGGCGAAAACAGCCGTCGGGCGGCGGCCCCGCCCCGACGCTGTTGGTTAGTCGCTGCCGCCGCTGAAAAGGACCAGATGCCGTCGTCGACAGCCGATCCTGGCCTGTATCGCACCATGCCATGGTACCCGTTAGGCAATCGAATCCGATGCAGTCTGATTTCACCAGATCAGACAATTTGGATGCGTAATGGGTGGGTTAGATTAGCCATATGCCGTGCTGGGGGCAGATTCTGCTCTCTCCGTTTTTTTTTTCGATTGCTGCTTCAAAACCTTTAGGCCTAGCGTCTGGAAACTTTGTGATTTTTCCTTAAATTGAATGACGCAGGTTGTGTCGAAATTGTGAGAGAAAAAAAATGGCTCATCACAGGCGGTGTCCAGTTCATGTTTTTGGGAGGGTATTACCAATGCGGTTATGCGGTGCATACTTCCTTCGTAGTTTGTGGTGCAGTGAATAGGTCAGAAACGTTGTCACTGCAATGGACTAGTTGCAGGTAATTTAATGAATATTTGCAAAATAATTATAAAAATGTGCTGATCAACGTGATACACATCATTTTGCATACGAATCAATATTTCGCGGGTTATTTGCATGTCAAAATTTACTTTTTATAAAGCACTTGATGTAGTGACGTCATTTAGCAATAATTTTGCGCCGGGCTATGGAATAAGCATGTTATTCCCGATTCCCCCCATACGTCAAATGTCGTGACAATACAAATGAATTAAGCGCCGTTCCTCTGATTAACTGTTCACACCAAACTGTTCAGAAAGTCATGGAGATTTATACTGTGAATATGTCAAAACACAATACACCTTATTCATATACAGCACACGGTTGTCGAGATAAGGCTCTGTTACAGGCTGCAGGCACAACTATGCCCTCCACCTCATACTCACAAAGATGTTTACGGGCACATGTCGGCGGGGATGGTCCGCAATGCAGCTCCCACGGCTGTCTTTAGCTGCTCCCTGGTCTGGAGATTCTTCTTTAACACCTATAACTTAATAAGCTACACTGAGAGACGCTCGAGACTCTGTAGAGTGCTATGGAGACCGTACAGCGCTAATCCTGTCTCGCCACACTTTTGGAGACGCTTTCACAACATGAAAATGTATCATGTTATCATTAAGAAGACATTTTATCTTCGCTGAGAATGTATCAGTGTAGCGTATCATTCTCAATGACCTTTATCTTTGAACCATGCCAGGATGCGACATTCATCCCACAAAATGTCACATAAATGGTCTCAGGTTTCATGGCGAAGACACTTTATCTTCGCTTAGAATGTATCAGTGTTACGTAAACATTCTCAGATCGACCTAAGTTTGAGACCATGCTATGAATCGCGAGCAATTCTCAGTGCACCGAAATAATTAGTTCCATAACACTGATCTCCAGGTTCATAAATATGAAGACTACTTTTATCTTCGCTGAGGGAATGATCAGTGTTCGTAACAGTTCTCAAAGAACTTTTCTTTACTTTTGGTTATAGAGTGACCGCTCCGGTTCTGACGAATTTCAATTGCGCAGTCATGGGTTAAAGGAGAAGGGGTAAAGTGGGTCATATTAGCTGCTGACAGGGCAACCGCCTCTTGAACAGGCCCACAATCGTAGGACGAAACTGCGAGGAGTGCCCACACAATGCCGATAGCCTCCAACTCTTGAAAAACAGCTCGAGAACTGTCCCTTGCCCGATGGCCAGTAGCCTTTAACCCGCGCGGCGTAGGGGTCTCTCGCCGAACGCGCGGCGTAGGAGGGGGGGGNGTAACCGATTTGATTGCCAGTCATCGTATCGTGCTGATGCAATGGGGCTTACGTTAGCCAGCTATACAGCTATAATGCGATGGATGAACGAGATATAGGTTATAGCGGGCTGTATCTCAGCATATGATGTATGATATTGCACCAGAGACATAAGCACAGCGACAGCGAGTGAAGTATGAGAGGCACTTAGCGATGTAATTCACCCCTCCGTTCAGTTCTGAGCTGGTCGTGTTTCGAAACATGTACAAATCTGCCGGTTATGTGTGACATTTGTTTGATCACATTGTGAACGTGGGCGCGTCATTGCTGGGCGTGTTACGGACGCTGATGGTCTAAGATATGCGATATCTGCGGTTGGTATTATCCACACGTCCCTTTGCAAAGGCAACATTCTGTTTGCTATCTTCTTTTCTACACCACAGAACGTGTCATAATTTAGTGTCAGTAGCTGGACTAGAAAGCAGAGCAAACATATCAGCACTAGCAGCGTTTTGCATTGGAGCTTTTTCGAGTCAACACTACGCTCACACTGACGCACGCGCTCCCTCACAAACACACGCCGGCATGATTATTGATTCGAGGGTGGCTGTTGGCGGCATCGCTGGCCCTCCGCTCAGGTGCTGGCTGTATGCGACTGCGCACGGCACACAAGTCACATACGCGGCTGTGTGGGTCCCTGGAACACACGGCACACGGGACACACACACACACTCACCGCGGGCGCGGCGCGGGCCAGTCAGCCGGTGCCGCAGGACGTGAACGGGAAGTGAGAGGGATGTTCAAGGGCGCCACGCACTGTCATCGTCCGAGAGACGCGGCCGCCGACACCGCCGCTGGCACTTAACGGTGATGGTGAGGATGCCGGCCGGTGACGATGACGACGACACCGGCGGCACGAGGAGACGTCTGTCGACCATCTGCTCCACTGTCGCCGTCACTGCGGCGGCCGCCTGTGACTGGTCATAGACCCGGCGTCCGCGTCGCTCGTGGTGGTCGGCGGGGCTCTCCTGCGGTGCTCCTGCAGCGCGGCTGGCCTGAGCGGCAGATGAGTGAGCGTGCCAAGGAGGCGGCAGATGAGTGAGCGTGCCAAGGAGGCGGCAGATGAGTGAGCCGTATGATCCAAGGAGAGCGCAGATGAGTAGAGCGTAGCCGAAGGAGGCCGGCAGATGAGTGACGCGTGCCAAGGGACGCGCGCAAGCATTGAGTGAGCCGTAAGCCAAGCAGAGGGGCGGCAGATGAGTGAGCGGTGTGCCAAGGATTGGCGGCTAGTGATTGGAAGCGTGGCCAAGGAATGGCGGGGGAAGCAGCGTGAGCGTGCCAGGAGCGGGGTGAAGCAAGCGTGAGCCGTGAGGCCAACCCGAAGGCGGGGGAGCGGCGTAGTTGGGCCATGGATAGGAGTGCAGGTCGGGTTCGCCGTTGTTTCCTGGTGTCTCTCTTTGCGAGTGGGCGGTTTCGGAACGTGAGTTTGTGGGTGTCCGTAGGTGGTGCGGGGTTAACGGACTCATCGACGTTGTTGTTCCCTGGAATTGCTAGTCGGAGGGTGGGGTGAGGAAGCGCAGTGTTTGGGGTGGGGTGGTGGTGGCGCTGTTGTTTTCCTCGTCGCGAAAAACTAGTGCGGAGGGGGGTACGGAACACGATTACAACCACGACTGGTCGATGGGTTACCGGCGCCGACTATGGCAATGACCGGCGGGGCCACCGCCACTTTTATTCGTGTATCGTTGTTCAAAGGTGTCGCTACCAGAGGGGGGAGGGGCTTGGGGGTCGGCAATCCAGGATCGTTCCGACCTCCAGATTTGCAAGATCGAAACTTAAGCTCTAAGAGAGTGAGGGGCAAACACCTGGCTGCCCCTGAAACACCTGGCTGCTCCACCACTCAACATTTGTGGCGACGCCCTTGTGTTGTTTATATTTTTACGAACAATATGCGAACATTTAGCGAACAATATGCATTCCTTTTGTGTTGCATTTCAGTTCAGGTAAAAATAATTGCCTCGATTATGCTTCCAATCACTGTTATATCATTTTTCCCATGACATTAAACCCAAAGTTATTTTCTTTGTTCAAAATTTGCCTGCTGGTAATTTTGTAAGCCAATGAAAATTGCACAAATATACATGTGATGTGATGCTGCAATATTTCATGTTGCAACATGCAAAGTGAATAATCCTATACACATGGAGATATCTCACAATCAGTATAAGCGACGATACTTTTCGAGATTGTCTGGGGACCATCGCTTCTAAGGACGACTGTTCCCTAACAACAATTCATGGACAATATTATAGATATATAAAGTTATTTGAGCTTATAACTGACAGGTAAGCTACAAATAGCACTGTCTCGCATCATTGGTAGTATCATATTAAGCTGGGAAGCTCAAGGCGAGCATATTACAAGTCTGCTCAATATTTTCGTGGACACAAGAGCTTAAGCAATACGCAAAAGGTGTCTGTCGTTCAAACTCCTCGTTGCTTGAGCTCTGGATAGATTTTGAAGATCGATGGGAGTCTGTTGCCTTAACTTGCATGAGTTCATTTTCTTTAAGAAGTCGAACCTTACTCGGCCTCGGGAACCCAGCGCGGCGGTGGCACGGGGAACCCAGCGGCGGTAGACGCTTTTGCCCGGTGTTTGGAGTCAGTGGATGCCAAAATTCGGCTGAGTAGAATTGGGTGTCGGTTCCGGTGGGCTGGAGCCCTGTGCCTGTTCACCTGATACAGCTGAGCTCAAAGCCGGTGTTTGAGCAGACTGGGGGCCCACCGAGAGTGTCGGTGGGTGTCACGTTCAGGTGGGCTGGAAGCCCTGTGTGTGCTACCACACGCTGAGCACCACAGCCGTTGATGTTGCAGCAGAGTGCGTGCCGGCCGATGTCGGGATGTCGGTTCCGGTGGGCTGGAGCCCTGTGTTTGCTACCCGCTGAAGCTCACCCGTGTGTTGAGCAGTGGGGCCCGGCCGAGTGTCGGGTGTCGGTTCCGGTGGGCTGGAGCCCTGTGCTGTTACCCGCTGAGCTCAGCCGTGTGTTGAGCAGTGGTGCCCGGCTGAGTGTCGGGTGTCGGGTATGCCGGGGTAGAGCTCTGTGCTGGTTATATAGAGGCCAGTGGTTGGTACCCGCTGAGCTCAGCTGAGCGGCACCAGTGTAGGGTGTGGCTACCTGAGCCGCTGAGATGTGTAACGTGAGACTGGCCGCCCCGCCCCGCCCCGCCCCGCCCGCCCTGCAACTGCTCATGACTGCCCAACAGTTCATTTCGGCTACCAATTACCGACAAATTTCACAAGGGAAACTTGAAATGATATGCAAATTTACAGCATGGGTTACATCGGCTTGTCCATCGGCGAAGAAATGTTTTATGATCCACACTTTAAATATCCCTGTTGATGCACGGTCGGCTTTTGTGCCCTTTCATCCTATAGATATCCCTGTATGAAACCCTGTCGAGCCTGTGTGCTTTTTCGAAACTCTTTGTGTTCAGCTCAACTGTGCTAATCGCTCATCTAAGTAACCACTTACCACCATGCCAAATGCCAAATGGCATACTGCAGCCACCCTCGAAAAGGAAAACCCACGTGACTCGTGAGTACTTGACCCTCCACTCGTATACGAGTGGATGGTATCAGGGGGCCGCATTTTGGTAGGCTGGTACAAAAGTGGCTTGTCTCGTGTCTAGTGGCTGCCACGCCCGCGGAGAGGGTCAGTTCACCACAACCCTGTCACACATCACACCGGAACACCACCACAACTCCACCGCGGCACGGCCGCAGTCCGTCACGCCCGCGTCACGGCCGTTACGTGACCGTGACGCGCGCGGCGGTCGGCTGCGGTGGGGTTGGGTGACGTGGTGACGTGGTATTGTGGCGTGGTGACGTGGTATTGTGTCACACTGTCGACCGGGGCGGCACTCGGCCGCAGTTGATCTGCTGTTGGGTCGATTCTAAAATGCAAAACTTCACAGCCAACGTGGTTCTTAGTTTGAAAGGTCACACATATTGTCAACCCACATGGGCTGTCCTGTGATCATTTCAGTTATTTAAAGCAAAACAAAAACAAACAATGATCTTCTTTTGAATTAGAGGTCTTCTTGAGGCGGCTATCCCCATGGACGGCCGAACCCCACGGCTTATGGGGTGGGGTGGGCCTGACTGGAGAATCTCTAGATCATGGCTATGGCTACGGCTGTGGCTGCATAGTCTACCTGGGGATTTCTTTGCATCAATCTTATCAAACCAATCATGGTTTAAAGAGTCATTTCAGATAGCAAGACAGATCTGAAGGTGACATCTGCACCACGATAGTGTTGTAGTTTCGATAGAGTGAAAGTGTTATGTGTGATAGTGTGTTACGTTGTTGTGATAATAAGTTAAAGAAGCCTTGACATGTTGTCAAAACAGAAGACTGGAAATAAACACATGATATGAATTTACAAAAATCCTCACGGCTGGCCAACGACCAGCCATTGACATTTGGGAGTTGCTGTGGCTGGCTGTGGCTGGCTGTGGCTGGCTGTGGCTGGCTGTGGCTGGCTGTGGCTGTGATGCTATGGCTGCACTGTGGGCCGTGGGGCGGCTAGGCCAAGGAAAAGTTCAGCCATGTCTAACTTTTCGTTGAATTGCTCTCAATCCCAAATCGAACTCAGACAAAAATCCTGCCAACTGTAAAATGTCAGCAACACTTCTCTCGTATTACAGTCTTCTCTAGTTCACCAACTTCTCGAAAATCTACAGAACCCCCCACCAACCACAAGCCAGAAAGTTTCTCTGTTACCAACTTGCATGTGTGGGAGCCCGTGGGCCCGAATACGGCAGCTCTGCTCTGAACAGCTGGCAGTGTGGAGTCCGTGGGCCGGAATACGGCAGCTCTGCTCTGAACAGCTGGCAGTGTGGAGCCCGTGGGCCGGAATACGGCAGCTCTGCTCTGAACAGATGGCAGTGTGGAGCCCGTGGGCCGGAATACGGCAGCTCTGCTCTGAGCAGCCTGGGCGTGACTCGGCCGCCGTCCTGTCTGTGGGGCGGGGCCGGCGGCTGGCCAGCCGGCCGGCCGAGGCCGATAGGTCAGGGGTCTGGCCTGCTGGCGCTGCACGGTGCATGGTGCTGCACAATGCTGTGTGAACGTCACCGATTACTGGCCGGCCGAATGGTCGGACTGTCCCGGAGAAACCCACGGAGTCGGCGGTGGCAGTGGTGCGGTGGTGGCAATCCCGGACCATAACACTGCGGAGTGCAGCTGCAAAAACAGAGATGCAAGTTCATTGCATGACCTTGAGGTCGGCACCATGGGTGTCGTTTTCTTAAGGCCTAGTAGGACCAAAGCTCTACCAATAATTCGATATATTAACATTAGGCCTATGGCGTTGCATGGCAAGACCGACTTTAAAATATCTGTAGTTAGCATTGGAGCCCTAGCAATCATTTTCAGAAGACATCGCCCCTGGTCAGCATGTTCTCAACGATGACGATGTCGAGCAATTCAATATCACATTTTAGCGGTATATGGTGGCCAAATACTGATACCACTATGCAAATTCCACTACCTTTGTCGATTTCACCTCTGCTTATATCGTTGATGTCGGCTCTCAGCCTCGCGGGATAGTTGCAACATCGTAGGATAGGACCGCGTGGCTACCACAGGTCCAGTGGGGATTGCAAGCCTGTGAACAGTACCCCAGGTGGAACCTGTGAGAAATGCCCAGCCCCAAGGTGGAGTCAGGGAACCCTTGTGAGTTCTGTTCTATGCGCCGGGAGTACATCACCAGCTGAAAATACGGCCGATCTTTTAAAAGTAAACTGAGTTCCGAGCCGGTTGGTGGCAAGCCGGGAATAGTTTATAATGCGGAGATTGCCGCCTGGCAGTGTTTATGCTCCGATTAAACAGTCTCCGGTACCAGTCGGTCCGACAGCGTGTTCGGAATTATCCGGATCGAGGAGTTTTTCGCACTCAGAAACTGGACAAACCGGCGCAGTATCGTACTAACATTGAGGCCCACATCGAGGCGTGCTCATAACAGCGTAGAGGGGATATATGCACAATCATATCACGACCACGCGTTTCGACTGCTCCCGGTTTTCCTGTCTACATTTGCCTACATTGCCAACCAATGTTGTTATTGAACCGGTGGCGCCTCTGGCGGCGGATAGTAAAAGCTCGCGGGCACTGACCAGGGAACTTGAGATAGCTCTGGCCTCCGTTATGCTGTTGGTCTGTGTTACGCTATCTGCATTCTGCGCAGATCACTTGGCATGCCTTATCTTTGAAAGTGCCCGTCTTGTGTTCACAGCACCGGAACAGAGTTCACATGTGGCTCGGAGCAACAAACATGTGCACACCCCTGTGTTGCAACTCTCTTAGCTAGCTAGCCAGCCTGCGATGCAATCATTGGTTGCCGTTTTCAGCCAGGAGCTGCCCAGAGGCCCGTGCTATCTGCAGACCCCTCAAATTGTCGTATTGTCGCACAGAACGGAACGGTATCGATGTATTGGGTCAAACTGGTTTTATCTGAGTGACTTCGCTTGTAAATGGCTTGTTCCGTCGGCGATCATGGCAAATAAACAAATAAGTAAACACCCACCAGCCCACGCATCGTCGCGACTGCAGCCAGGCTGCCCCTCGTCAGTCGTCAGTCGTCAGTCGTCAGTCGTCAGTCGTCAGTCGTCAGTCGTCAGTCTTCGTCAGCACCGACACGCTCGTCAGACAAATGAGCGGACGTACTGCAGGCGCCGCGGGCCTGTGATGGCCGTGTCGGACAGTGGCACGATGTATGGGTCTGGCTCGGCCCCGCGCGGCCCTCGACCCGGCACGGCCGCCAGGACAACGCACCATTGTGGGGCCCGCGGCGTCCGGACACTACACCGACACGCTCGTCACACAAATGATGGACGGACTGCAGGCGCTGCGCCATGGAAAACAAACGCTCCCCTGCCGGCCGGCCACGCCCCCTGGCGGGCGGCGGGGCCGGCCAGTTCGCAGCGGTGATCCGCGCCGTCTGTTTATGGTGTGCGCTGGTGTGTCAGCTCAGACCATGGTGGAGCGTCTCCACTCGGCTCTGAGCGTCTGAGCGTCCCTGGGGGACTGCTCGCGACCCGCTGCCCCGCCGGCTGCGGTTCTCTGAACGACCTCAGTGGACCGCCTCCCTGTCCCTGAGGGTCAGAGGGCCTGCCCGCGGCCCGCTGTTCCGCTCTGAACGACCTCAGTGGAGCGCCTCCCTGTCCTTGAGGGCCAGAGGCATTAGAGGTGACCTCCTCGTCTCCTCTGAACCCTGGTTGTCAAGCTTATTGAAATCCAGACCCCAAAGGATGCTGAAACAACTGTATATAACTTGTATCGATCTGTTTTGTGTCGTCTAAGATTCATTTTAACTTTCTAGCGTTACTTAGCACCTGTGCGAGCCTCTTCCCCCTATGCATGGGCGGATCCAGAGTGGGTGGGAGAGGGGAGCACTGGGCTATGCCCCCAAACCACTCAAAATCGACGCAAATTTGATATTTCTTGAGATAATATAAAATGTAAGCAATTTGTAAAAGAAAGGTTTGTCTTAAATCAGTAACTGATACATAAGCAAGCGAAATTCGATGAGTTTTCAGAATTGTGCAATACTTTTTAGGATTTGTCCACCACGAAAAATGACCCTAACCACCCGTTCTAGATCCGGCCATGCCCTATGTAACGTTGAACGTGTTTGTCCTTTTGAACGTGTTTGTCGAACGTGTTTGTCCTTTTTGGAGCGATGGCTCAGGTGCGGGGGAGTGGATGACACAGAGGAGCTCACTGTCACGCTGCGCCGCCCCCAGGTATTAATTAATAGGACGGGTGGAGACGCCCGGCGGCTAGCCACCCGGAAAAAGGTTTGGGGCTACCGAGGGAGCGGGACGCCTCTCTGGCGAGGGTAGAGGGACCCGAATGTATTGCTTCAGTAGAACTTCTTAAATATTTGAAGAAGCTAGTCGATAACTCCTTATAAACTGTGTTGCAAGAATTGAGTTGGAAATTTAGATGACTGTATTCGCTGACGGCTTCCCCCATCCCAAATACCTTCCGCCGCCACTGCCTTCACGCGCGGTGCCTGTGTCCTCCCGTCCTCTCATCCTCAGAATCCTCCCGTCCTCGAGATCCTCCCGTCCTTGAGGTCCTCCCGTCGGCAGCTGCACAGAGGGTGTACTCAAAATAACATGTATTATACGGAACGATATAAAGCACTGCACTGATATAAAGCAAGTCACCACACGTCTCACTGGCACATCACTGGGGCGCCACCGGGGCGCATCACATCAGTTCACCGCGCCGCGTCACATCAGTTCACCGCGCCGCGTCACATCAGTTCACCGCGCGTCACATTTGTGACGGCGCGGGGCTGGGCGGAGCGGCGCCGAGCCCCCGTCAGCTGCCCGTCGACGCCGTCTCCAGCTTGTCCAGCTGCTGAGAGCGCGCCAGCACCTCGGCGTAGGTGGGCGGATCAGTGTCCTTATCGCCGCCCTCTGCGCCATGCACCACATCCTCGTAGGCGGGCGGCCGGTCGTCGGCGCCGCGGGGGCCGCGCGAGCGGGCGCCACCGGCCGCCTCCACGTCGGCCGCCTCGCGCTGCCGCTTCTTCATGCACAGGTAGAGGAACGTCAGGAAGTACACGATGACGATGAAGACGATGACGTAGATGAAGACGTCCGAGTTGATGAGGTTGTCGTCAGTGGGGTCGTGGGGCTCCGGTTCCGGCTCGGTGCCGTTCTCCGGCGAGGAGAGCTGGTCCGCGGAGGCGAGCCGGTTCTCCACGCACGGCTCTGCGTTCGGGCTCATCATGCACACGCACTTGCGGAAGATCTCGTCGCGTTGGCCGTCACTGATGGCGGCCAGGTTCTGGCACTGGGTGATGGCGCCGTTAACGTCTGCCATGGCGAGGCGTCGGTCGGCAGCCGGCTCGACTGGGCTGAGTTAGTCGGCTCGGCGTGGCTCGGCGTGGCGAGGCGCGGCTGAGGTCCCACTGCGCCGCCGCTGACAGGTCAGTCTGCCCGCTCTCCGATCACTGACACGGCTCCGACGGACTCTGAGTGAGAGCAGCGTGGCCTGGCTCCGGTCTGTCTGCCCTGACCTCCGACTGGTGCTGCCTGGCAGTGGACTCGGACACGGGCCCGACTTCCTGCTGCACTGCACTGCCGCCGCTGCACACCGCCGCCGCTCAGACTGGCCGCTGCCCGCTGGGTCCTGGGTCGATCCGCGCAGACGGCGTGCAGCTGTCACGGCGCCTGCTCCACGCTGACTGCCGGCTGCTGCTCCGCCCCAGCGCTATATTGGCCGGCAGCGCACCGCCGGCGTGACGTCACAGTGGCGGAGTACGCTCGGCTTGGCTCGGCTTGGCTCGGCGCGGCTCGGCGGCGGTGGCCGCGGGGCTCGTGTCACCGCATAACCTGCTGCGTGACCCGGCAGACCGCGCGTGGCCCAGGTCAAGTGGTTTTCCGTCAGCAACGTGGAACGTGCGGCGTAGGCCACGTGTCGTGGGCGAAGCTGTTGTTCGTGCCGGTGAGGTATGGAGGCATGGACTGGAGCTGGAGTGGGGGTTTGATGCTCTGGAATGTTTGATGTCGGGGAGTTGATGTTGTTGCCTGGCAGTGTTTGACATGGGACAGATGCCGCCTAGTGTGGTCTGGGTGCTGGAGCGGGTTTTTCTGTTGACGTCACCTGGGAAGCCGAGCTACTTTGCTTCAGCAGTTGAAATGCACATTGCACACCATTACGTTGAGAGTCGAGCATTTATTCCGGCAATTACCTGCGTTAGAAATATGTTAATGGAGCTATGTGGTATTTTATTCACGTTTACTGTTCTGTCAGTGATGTGACATTCGCAAGCGTTCCCGTTCCTCTCACCGCTCACTCGACCGACATGGGTCATACCTATACTCGTAAGCTAAAAAGCTTCTCCACAGCTCTATTCAACATTCACGTTGCATGGACCGTGCTGGAATCTGGAAACAAACTCTAACTTGGTATCGCTGGTATGCATTCCTCGGCCTGGTGTGCCCGTCGCTGTCCGTCGCTGCGGCCGGCAGGGACCGCAGGGTACCGTCGCTGTCGGCGCCAGACCAGCAGCTGCGGCCGGCAGGGACCGCAGGGTGGTTACCGGTCGCTGTCGGCGCCAGACCGCAGGCTGCGCGCCGGCAGGACCGCAGGGTACCGTCGCTGTCGGCGCCAGACCAGCTGCTGCGGCCAGCAGTGCAGTGGCAAATGTGCAGCAGCAGTGATGCCAGCTGTTAAAGTCAGGTGTTCTGTATATTGATCAGCACATATAATAATCAGGGTCGGCCCGCGATGGTGGTGGCTCAATCGCTGTTATGTATGCGGTGTTCATTTCTTATGCTGCGGCTGCCATGCATTACGTTTGCATGTGATGAAGCGTCAGTTCTTCTTTGTTCTTTATTCCGTAGTCGTCGCCAATCTGCGATTATAAGCTGCGAGTCGTTTGGGACAAAGTTTGTTACTAGAGTAGAGTATTGTCCAAGGTCGCCGCCATTTCCCGAAAGCTGCAGAGGTGGGGGAAGTTATTCTGATATAGATTATTTTAATTTAACACTCTTAGACCTAATGTTAAAGTGAAAATGTTAGGGGGACAGGGTATAAGTCGCTCGTCCAACATCCGCCCATCTCCGACGCCCATGATATTATCTAGGTCTAATTTCAAGATAATGTTTGCAAAGCGTATACATTGCGCTAAATTTTGGGTTTCAGTTTCCATTCATTTTCTTTCGTTTTGCATTCATTTTTCTTTCATTTCCCATTCATTCACTTTCATTTTACTTTCATTTGTTCATTTCCATTCATTTTTTTCATTTGCTTTCATTTTCTTTCATCTGCCATTCATTTTCCTTATTTGTCATGTATTTTCTTCCATTATCATTCATTTAATTTTCAGTTTTTATTATCTTAACATTCTACGCCAGCCATGACCAATGACCATCTTATTCAGTTATGTAGCATGTGGTTGTCTGTGTTGCGGCACTAAGTACCCAGCCCGGTTGCCTCAGGCCGCTGACCATTCAAGTGAGAGGGCCATTGTTGGCCAATGAACTCGGAATTCTTGTGTCTATTGTCCTCTTTTCTGCGGCGTGTCTTTGCGCAACCGACGCCGGATCTGCAACGGCTCGTGACCGAGTCTCGTCTCTGTGACCTCCCTGTTTGTGAATTCCGAGGCGAGCGTGGTCTCATCACCTAGTTCTCGCTGGTGTACACACATATCTCGGCGATGGCCGATAGGCTTCCTTGTGATTATGTATACCCATTGTAATCTGGGCCGTTTACAGTGCGATGGATCGGAACTCGCTGCTATGCCTGTCATCTGATTTATTCTTCACACGCCTCCTTTGCTCGTAGACCAGAGCAGTTCAGCGTGACGATGTCTGTGTTATCACTGAGTCAAGTGTCAAATGATCCTCAATTCTTCAAATGATTTAATTTTAAGATTGAAATGATCAATTGATTCTCAATTCAAAAAAATACTTCTTTGCTCGAACTTTTCTACCAACGGCCACTGCGTCACTCTCTTCGGAAAGGGCATACCTATTGTTCCCTGTCGCTTCTGAACCTACCGATGGCCCTCGCTCATGACTCGATGCTCTCCCTGTCATCGTCTTGACACTCTTCACCCTTCTCTGTCTGCAGACCGTGGCGCGCATGTGAACGCGGTGAACGCCGAGGGTGCCACTCCTCTCCACGACGCCGTGCGACGCGGCCAACTAGACGTCATCGAGGAACTGCTGCAGAGCGGCGGCAACCCGCTGGCCAGGGCCACAGAGGGGTGAGTACCGCTGGCCAGGGCCACAGAGGGGTTAGTACCGCTGGCCAGGGCCACAGAGGGGCTAGTACCGCTGGCTAGGGCCACAGAGGGGTGAGTACTGCTGACCACAGAGGGGTGAGTACCGCTGGCGACAGAGGGATTAGTACCGCTGACCAGGGCCACAGAGGGATTAGTACCGCTGACCAGGGCCACGGACGGATGAGTACTGCTGGCCACAGAGGGATTAATACTGCTGGCTAGGGCCATATAATGGTTGGTACCGCTGACCAGGGCCACGTAGGGATTAGTACCGCTGGCCACAGAGGAGTGAGTACCGATAACCAGGGCCGTATAGAGTACGTTACGTACTCGAGTACTGCTGAACACAGCCAGGCATCCCAGTACTCGCCCTCTCCTCTGACGAGTACCGACAGTGAGCGGAAGTGGCCAGGTCTCTCGCGGCCCGGGATGACACGATGTTCCGCTGGCTGCGACTGGTGGTGTAACAATGATGCGTCATGTTCGAGACGTCACTGCAGAGCTAGCTGGCGGGTTTTTACTGCCTCAGGATCGAGATAGGCGTCAAGTTTGGCGTGCTGCCCGCCCTTGACGAGCTGCTGACTGGCGCACTTCCTGTGTTTTGCCCTGATGATGTGTGCACTGTGCAGTGAGCTGGCGGCTGCAGTGTGAGGGTCGACCCCGGCTGAACTGAGGCGATATGACGAGGTGACCTCGGTATCGGAGATTGGGGGAGATATGACGAGGTGCCGGCTGGTCCTGCATCGGTCGAAGAAATGCTACGATGGACGACGGATAGCAAATATCCACGTTGGTTTTCATGGATAGTGCAAACATTGTTTTAGTTATGCTGAGTGTTAGGTGGGTGTCAAATTTGTGTGGATTCGGAAGCTTAAAAAATGAAAAATAGTCCTTTATAAATAATGCACAGTCTAGTATGAAATGTAAGCGTGCCTGATGATATTGGTATTTGCCGATAAATTCGTGCTGTTTCAAATTAATGTTAGTATTTTATGAATATCATAAATAATTTGAGTAATTTGTAGCTTTGATCCGCTCGGAGGGACCTGATGATTGAGAGCGGAATGATGTGTTGATGATTGATAAGTTGATTCAGATTGGTCGGCCGGAACGAATCCGATACGAAACAAACAGTAGGTATACCTAAGATTTTGGTATGCTGCCATTTGGTTACCGAAATTATGTCGGTACCTAAAATATACCAGGCTATTTTAGTAGTCGTATTTCACACACTAACTTGTCAGTTTAAGAGTCGTGATTTTTTATTCATTAATGTGTCATGTATAGTCGCGATCCGCATGCTTATGATTTGACTATTGCATTGACATCCTATTTTCTGTAAATGCATCTGTGTCCGAATTCAAAATGTTTCTTGCTAGCCTGTCACACGAATCTGCCCAATATGTTACTTTTCGGTCATGTTTCCTGGAGTAAAATCGGTCTGGTATAAGGTTAGCAAAGTTATACTGAAATATTAATTGTCTCGTTTTTTCCCTAACATGATATGACTAGTGAGAGGACTAGTGAGAAGAGCGTGTGACAGGTCGTCAGAGGAGGTCGTATGACAGGTCGTCAGAGGAGCGTGTGACAGGTCGTCAGAGAAACGTGTGACAGGTCGTCAGAGGAGCATATGACGGGTAATTAGAGGAGCGTGTGACAGGTCGTCAGAGGAGCGTATGTCAGGTCGTCAGAGAAGCGTGTGACAGGTCGTCAGAGAAACGTGTGACAGGTCGTCAGAGGAGCGTATGACGGGTAATTAGAGGAGCGTGTGACAGGTAGTTACGAGACATCAAAGTGGCACATCTAGTGAGCTGGCTGGTGCTGCTCCAGTGTTGCTGTCTGTTGCTGATTGTAATGTCCGGGTTTGCATGTTTTACAAGGTCATTTTTGCTCGCATGACGCATAATGTTGAACTCAGTGGTCTCTTAGCCGGGCGTTACGGTACATAACTCTCAGCACAGATCAGCTGGTCTGAAGGGCCTCCTGCTGAACTCGAGATATTAGCACAGGGACGGTGGAGCAAAGTTCATGTTTTGTGTCAATGTCAAGCGTGATAGTCGACGTTCCGAACTAGGAAGTCCACACTGCACGTGCAAGTAGAAAGTCTACCCGTATTATTCTACAAACTTGAGTCAAACAGACCTGTTGCAGCACATTGCACGTATCATGCGGTCCCGGTCACGATACAACACTCCCCTCATTGCCATCTTTTCACACCTCCCCGGCCAGGGTCGCGTCTGTGTCCCCGAGACGGCCGTGTCACAGACACCGTGCCCCACATCTCCCTTCCCAAGGCCACGGTACACACCCCGTCCGAATACAGGCCAAGTGGCTGAGCCGAACCCACCCTCAGACCATTGTCGGCCGGCTGGCCAGGTGAGCTGCCCAGTGCCCATGAATAGAGCACCCAGTCTGGCCCAGTGTCAGCGGAGCGTTGCCGCATCACAGTGGGTCATTGCGGTGTGTCGCGGGGCCGTCTAATGGCGTCCGCTGCAGTCGGGCCGTGGTCTGAGGACCGTCAGGGGCCATCCGGGGTGTGTTGTTGTCCTGACGACTGGAGGCCCGGTCGTGACTGGAATGAGCAGCTGGAATTCATGGTGAGGGACGAGTCTGCCAGTGGTATAGTACGAGTACACAGAGCTGCCGGCAGGCTGGCGTAATTTCATCAGGATTTTTCAGAAACTCGAAAGCACTTTTCTCGTTGGTGTTTAATATTTATGGTGCTCTACCTAAATGTATGATGGCGATGCAAACAGCTACAGATCGGGCTCCTGATTACAACAGACATCAGCGAGCTGCAGGTCAAATTATAAGAAACCGTGACGTCATCGGAATTTCTCCCGACGTTCCGCGGTATGATGATTCACTCTGCTGTGTCAATCATCTCCTCTTGAGAGCCAGTGTGGTGGACTGACTTTTCTCACTCATCATGTCATATTCGTCTGTCAACAATGACCTACTAGCCGTCACTGGCCACGAAGACCAGGCCCTCACTGGCCGCGCAGACCAGGCCAGACCCTCACTGGCCGTGCAGACCAGACCCGGCATCAGGCCGCACAGACCAGACCCTCTGTCACTGGCCACGTAGACCAGACCCGGCTTCAGACCGCCGCTGATGACGCTTGTTCTGCAGTACTGTTGTGGTGACGCGGCGCCATCGACGGGACAATGGGGACGGTAATGACGTCTATGGGGACATTGATGACGTCTATGGGGACATTGATGACGTCATTGGAGACGCTGATGACGTCATTGGAGACGCTGATGACGTCACTGGAGACAGTGATGGGTCACTGGCATTGTTTGGCATTGTTGCTACAAATGTTGTTTCGTTACGTGTTACTCCGTTACTCCTAAACGTAGTTTCGTTTCTCATTACTCTGTTACTTTGCGCCAAATTTAGCGGAAGTTACATAAGCCCGTTACTCCGCTACTTAAGTTTAACCCTCGTCAGTGCAGGGAGTGGATGCCACCCCAGGCCTTCGTTTTTTTTTGGGGGGGGATAGCTCGCGTTTTTATCAACCCATTGTGATGACACGTGCAGTCAGTACTCCTCAGTACCATACTTTTAACAATTTAACACGCACTCTTGATCAATTTCAAACCTCTACTGCTCATGACCCGTGACCTGTCACCTGTTTCTCAAGGTCATATCAGACGCAATGGGCGTCCCGTAGTATCGATGGTTGTTTCTTGTGCATTGTCCGAGTGTTTGTTGTTCATTAGTGAACAGGTGTTAACTGGTGATGTTTATGGTTTCCACTGAGATCATGACCTCCGATCATGGATGAGAACATCCATGCCTCTGATGACCTGGGACGACTTTTTTGGCCTCTGGTAGTTTCTAGGGCATTTTGTGACGCTGATTTCAAATTTGTCACTTATTTTACATAATAATAAATAATACGTTCCACTGGGTCATGTTCTTACACAGGTCAACCGAGGTTACTGACCTTAGATGGCCCAAGATGAAATTCGTTCGATAAGATACCTGTTTGTATATTCGACTTATATTTTTTATGCTAGTAGCACCCGTCCTTTTCACACCGGCCCATTATCTCATTGCAAAATTAAGGGAGAAGCGGGCTTGATTATAAAGTAACATAAGTTTCTTGGTCCGTTACCTGTTTTGAAAAGTAACGAGATCGTCACTCCGTTACTGACGCAAGTCGTTCCGCTAGTGACGGAGTAGCGGAGTAGCGGAAGCTGCCTGCCACTGGTCGGTCACTGGTGCTTGGCAGGCGGATTGGTGTGACGGTTACAGTTCTGTTGGTAGCTGAACGATGAACAGGCAGTGACAACGGCGGAACTTTAGATGCAAAGTGGCGCACAGCAGGAGAATAGGAGGGAGATTATGGTCAGCAACGAGTACCTACTTAGCTCTTTAGTCACTAGTAATTTAGCTCTAGTCACCCGCAGTACTTAAGCTCTTGTCTCTTAGTCACCAGCAGCACTTAGCTCTTAGTCACCAGCAGTACCTACTTACAGGGACGTAGCCAAGGGGGGGGGGCACGGGGGCCATGGCCCCCTGAGCAAAACAAATTCACACTAGATAGAATGAGATTCTCTGACGACCCGACCCTTCTCCCCACCGGTCAGCAGCATATGGCTGAGGAGCATTTTTTCTTCCGACGGGGTTTTCCCTGATACAAATCCTGGCTACGTGCCTGTCTAATCAGCTCTTAGTCACCAGCAGTACTCAGCTCTTATTCACCACTAATTAGCTCTTATTCACCAGCAGTACTCAGCTCTTATTCACTACTACTTAGCTCTTAGTCACCATCAGTACTTAGCTCTTATTCACCACCGCTTAGTTGTTAGTCACTGTGATGACTTTTACTAGCACTACCTACCTAAGATTGCACACTGCACAGCCTCGATGCTTTTGTATGTTAAAAACGCCTCAAATCTTTCCTCATCATTATTTACATTGGACTCGTGTAGGAGTAACGTTCAATAATTGTGTCCGGGTCGGCTCTGGGAAGTGATTTAGCCAGGGACTACGGTTAGTGTCTGGGCCTTGTGATGCAGGCATTGACATTGGAGGGGACGGAAGACACTTGTTTTCGAGGAAGTCAGGCCACATATGTCTGGACTCTTGTACCGCTGAATGGTGTCATGGACCCTGCAGTCCATGATCACCCGCGGCTGTAATGTCCGGACAGCACCTTCCGGCTGGGTTTGTACCTACGGCAGATATGACATTGAAGCGACCAGACGCCTCGTCACCCATTGCGACACTAATGTGCATTGACTGTCCCACGTCACCGTCACCCATTGACTTTCCCATTGCGACACTAATGTGCATTACTCATCGTTTTCCAGTCCGCTTCAGAACAGTGCTCTCTTTCCAGTCAGCTTCAGAACACTTCAGAGCACTCTGTCACTGCACCTCTGCACTACCGTCACGATTCACGAGGCTGTCACTACACCTCTGCACTACCGTCACGATTCATTAGGCTGGTGAGCTGAGGTGACAAGATGTGATGGATTCGGTATCAGTTGGCCTCGAGGAATTAGGCCACACCCATTTGTTGGATCGAATCGATGATTTGTGCAATACTAAGAATGGGAATTCATTTATGACTTATGCAACTTCGGGTAAGAGAATGCAAGTCGATAAATTATTTTAATTTCCAATTTTTGTCCTTTAATTTCATAAACGTTTTTTTTTAATCCACAACAAATGCTACGTATACTTTCCTGCAAATTTATTCGCTATTGTACATCCAATGTGAATATTTTAAAAGGGAATTCAGGAAGTAAACAAAACTAGAGCACTGACCTATCCTACATCTGTGACGAATGTCTGCCTAGTGGGCGCATAATATTTGCTTTACATCCGTGATGCAATTCCTCGTTGAAACGTGACTGTTAGGTATTACGTGACATTTCCTTCGATTCAGCCAACCGTTTCCGATAACATGGGGAATAAATAGCGCGGAGAACTCGTCCATCCGTCACAATCTGGTCACTGAATACTTCCCGTCAGTTCCGGGTAAGGTCAGCTGCATTTCCGAGAAAACCATGGGCGTTAACGGGAACTGACGTCACGAGGAGACCGAAGCTCTGTCTGACACCGTTATCAGGTTCCGTTAATCAATTCCTCAACACTTCCTTCAACCGCTGAATTTCAGTGGTTCGTCACTTGTGATGTTACCAGTTTAATGAGTCAGTTCATCTCTGTCATTATGACATTGATGACGTCATGTTGGCGTCATGGCGCCGCTCTTATCGCTGTCGACCTTGAAGGTCTCAGCGGAGACTGTGGCTGAGGCGCTGTTGGGTCGGGGGATTACCTGACATCGGTGAACGGTCGAGGAGCTGGATCCGGCGAAAACCACTTAAACATGCTAGCGAATGTGTGTGTTTTGTCAACAGCTAAGTGGTCACACCCTGTAACATGGTGTTTCCCACTGAATGGGCAGGCCGAGAGTGATGAGCAATATGCGATTTTACCAGGTGATGCTCTTTTCACTGCTCTCTGTTCTCTGGAGATAGCATCCAAAGGAGATAGCTTTCCTATAGCATCCAATCTGAAAATAAGTTGTTTATTGTATCATAAGCCGTCATGGGACGTGCAAATGCGATGTTTTGCTTTTGATTACCAGATATCATGCTTAAGAATCACTTCATTATTACTCTTATTAAAGTCAAAACTTTCGTATGGATGGATGGATGGATGGATGAATGTGACACGTCCGTCGCACTTGGCGGGCCACTGCGCGGCACCGGCTTAAGCGACGGTGACGACTTTTTCACACAAAATGAAAAGTGTGCACCTATTGTCGGTGTTAAACTTTGGAGCCCGTGCGACGTCTGTTGCGCTCATGAGGGGCGCATCATTGCGATTTTGAGGCCACTGCGGTCCGAAAATGCACGTGCGCTGGCGGATTTTCAGAATTTCGAGCGATTGGGGGTCAACAACGTCACAAAGCAAAAGCTGTCAACTGATAAAATTATCTTCCAATTCTTCACTGCCACGTTGAATATATTGCGCATCGCGCAATGCGGGTTATCTAGTAAAGGTGAATGAGCAAACACATACATATTAATGCTGCTGCCAAGGCCAATACCCGGTCTTGCATGGCGCCGGCGTGATTTTATCACCCCATTCTGCTTTGCATGCCACGTGTCCCATGGCCTTTCTGCACGTGATTGCATTATTATGCCTTGGCTCAGCATTGCCCCATGGAACATTGATTCGTCGGCTTATGCTAATGACACCTTAACGCTGCAGTCGCTAAACTCCACACTCGTTAAAGGGATTATACGGGTTCCCGGTCCTGAAGGAAATGCACTCTTTTTGCAGTTTGTATGTGCTTTAAACGTTAAGCATATGGAGAGTGACTCGTTGCTCATTTAATTCATTTTTCAGCTATTATCAGCCTTTTAAACTTTGACTTTTTCCAAGACTTGTATTGATAACGAGTACTTGATCGGGATTACTGTCCAACCACTTGTTTAATATCTCTATCCTTGGCGGGCCATGGCCCGGGCGTAGTAGAGACGGCTGTCTATACCTCAGCAAAGTCACTGCAAAAAGTACGCGGTGGCCATCAAAACCGAGCACTTTGAAACGTCCTTTACGTAAAGAAGATGCATTTCCAGAAAAATTGTTAACCGTGGCCTTCTACCACCTTTATAAGTACGTTTTACTATGTAACTCAATTATTCTGGGAAAAAACCCGTATAATCCCTTTAATCGAGATCCATGCCGTTTTTGCACATAGGTCCATAATGCATTGCCTTTGGAGCACTGAGCTGTGTTTTACACGACGCCACGCTGCAACGGAAGTGTCGGTGAGTCTGCCACCTACTCCCTCCAATCTGGCCGAGGCTATCTAATCTGACCTGCGGCGCCCCCGATCTGCCCGGAACCGCCCGGTATCGGCCGGCGATCGCCGCGAACATGACGGGCAGCTGATCGACAGTTGTGGCGCAGTGAGGACGTGGAGTGACGTGGCGTGGCGGGCCTGAGGCAGAAGTGACGCGGACCGGCGGGCCTGAGGCAGATGTGACGCGGACCTGTGAGAGTTCTGTGACCAGCGCTGGGAGTCTGAGCGCGGAGGTGAACTCGGTGTGAACGTGTTGTTCATTGATCGCGACTCGCGACAGGTGTTCTGAGTACTGACGGCCTACACTTTTGACGACGACTTTCGTCCGTCTATGCCGGGCTCCTGAACTTCGCTCAGCCGTCACAGGAACTGCGCCCTGTCGCGACTTCTCAGCAATCCGTGTAGCTTCTAACCGACTTCTTAGTGACCTCTGAGTGAGTCTGATTCGCTTCTATTTGAAATCGTACCGTCTTCAGGACGTTTGAGCTCATCTTCCAAGAGCCCCTCTCTCGACCTCTATTTGATCAAAGCAGGATCGCGATATGCTATTTGTAGCCTCAGCTGCAAGTGGACGTGACCTCCTCGGCGGGGCGCACTGGAGATGGCCAAGTGGACGAACCTGGGCGGGCTGTACCGTGGCGGCGGTCGCAGTTTAACGTTTTTGTTTTTTGTTTTCAGACAGGGTGCTTTGATTTAAGCTTTTGCTTTTGCACCCTTCTGCTTTACGTTTACATTCTACTTCATTAATGTAACATGCTGCCCATGATGATGATGCTCGGGGTCGGCTCCACTGCCTACAGGTAGGATTTAGGACAGGGCAGGAGGCAGGGTGCAGACATTTGTGACGCTGGCTTAATGACCGCCGGTTTATTGGCCGTAAATACGTCACCGTGTCTTATTGCAGGGCAATGCCGCGCGTCATGGTGTTGCTGATAAATGGCAATGCGCAGTGGCGAAAACGATTACCAGCGCTGTTTGCGGATATACGATACATGTGTTACATCAGGGAAATGTGTTCCCTCTCTCCCTGCTCGGATTACCACTATACTGATAGTATGGTTTCCTTGAAATTCTCTCGATTTCGCTCGATGTCATGATTTGGTTCTCGGAAACTAATTACGTGATATTGTGTATTAGTCTCTTGAAGGAAATTACGACCACCAAAAATACACAATTGTTTTGATATTGATATCGCAATAAGCATGTCCTTCATTTCATATAATGGCGTGCTGCTTGCATCATTTGAAGGTCCTTGTGAAGGAAGGTCGGTCGGTGTGGAGGGAAGTTCCTTTGCTTTTCCCCCTACCACTGGGCCCTGAGCGTGTTTTTCCCCTGCCACTGGGCCCTGAGCGTGTCAGGTGCCTCACTCAACGGCTTCACATATACTTAAATATGGTCGGTGGTAATGTATGTATGTATCGTATGTTTCCTCCTCACCAAGCTGATCCAATGCACATCGTGTTTCATGCCACCGCGTCCAAATATAAACACATAGTGAGATGAAGCACATGGCAACAGGGTAAAAAATGCCTACGAACAGCATAAAAACAAGTTTCTAAAAATCGGCAATACATGCCATACATGGCATACGATCCGCGGCAGACGTCACTCACAATCGAACAGATGGCTCCTTCAAGGCGCGTTTAAAAACCTCGCCTCCGCCCCTCTCTCTCACAGCTCCGGCAGCGCGTTGTAAAGCGACGGGGCTGAGTAAGGCAAACATCCGTTTACCCAGTTCGGTTCTCACCGGTACAGGTTTGAATTGGCCCGCTCGTCGCGTGTTGTGGCTGTGACTACTTGTGCATATGTTTTTTGCTAACGAGAGTGGCTCACCGGATGAGATGACTGAACGAAATGCTGTAATTGGTACTATATTGGGGTA
Organism: Semibalanus balanoides; assembly: GCA_014673585.1. Classification (NCBI taxonomy): domain Eukaryota; kingdom Metazoa; phylum Arthropoda; class Thecostraca; order Balanomorpha; family Balanidae; genus Semibalanus; species Semibalanus balanoides. The sequence goes on along the minus strand of VOPJ01013138.1, from coordinate 203,695 downwards.
AAGTGAAGTGTTGGAAGCGCAGCCCAGTTCAATGAACGAATGACGTCAACTAACGTGTTCGCGCCTGGAAGTCCTGTGACGTTCCTTAGCCGAAAAGTTAATGAATTTCTGGATGTGCGGTACGAGTTTTCCGATGAGCTGTTCCGTACACCGCCAGACAATATCGCAGTCGAGACATGACCAACGAGTTCACCAACATGACCATGACCTCACGGGGCAGCCAATGACGGGCGGCCGTCAGTCCCAGTAGGATTCCCGTGCAACATCCGGTGACTTGGTCCAGATGGGGGCGGAATGACATGTGGCGGTCCATTGTCAGGCCGAGATTACGGACCTTCGAAGTCTCCGTAATTGTTTCGCCATCAAATTGAATTTGGATGGGCGGAACGCCTTTCAAAAGCTGCTGGGTTCCAAACGTTATCAGCTGCGTTTTTGCAGCATTTATCTTAATTTTGCGACTAGAAAACCACTCCTTGACGGTGGCCAAGGTGGCCTCGAGTTCGGCTGATCAGCTGTGGCAGCTCCTCCTTCCCTGCCAAGACCAAGCAAGCTGACTTCATCAGCATACTGATAGCATGAACAGACTGGGTCAAATGTGCATGTACATTGTCTTCGAAAAAATGCTGAAAAGCAATGGCCCCAGGCTGTGCCTTGGGTAAATTCCCGATAGATTGCTCGCGAGTTGAGATGTCACAGTTCTGCCTTCCACTTGTATCTGGAGCGCGTTTGAAAAATGACCGAAGGTAATTGCTGGACCATGTTTGTGTCCCCACCATAATAAAGATAGTACCGAAAGAAGCTTCCCGTTGGTCTAAATAGTGTCAACACTTACTACAATCAAGCATTGCAATCAGCACTATCTCACGCCGGTTCATTGCGGACAATATGTAATCTGACACGGTAAGCAGCGCCGTTTGTGTCGAGTGATTTCTTCTGTACGCGTGCTGTGTCGGCGAAAATAAATCATGGTCGCTAAAATATTGGTACAATTGCTCTTGCACTATGCGCTCAGTTATTTTCGAAAGTAGCGGGACGACAGATATGGGCCGAAACTGCGCAGGGTCGTCCAGTGCACCACCCTTATGTATGGGGTAAACTAACGAAATTTTCCAGTTGTCAGGGACAGTGCCGTGTGTGAGGCTCGCATTGACTAGTTTCAAAATAATATGTCCTACTACTCTAAAAGTGTTCTTAACCATGCGAGACGATATGCCATCAACGCCACAGGTGTTGGTGTTACGTAGGCCGCATTACGACACCGGCCAACATTCATAATGACACCGCAGACACAGTGAACCGAACATGTTCAGCTACTCTGGGCAACAGAATGGGAACTCGCCGCGCGGCACAAACCGACAGATGAGGTTTTCACACCGATGTTCGCGAAGTATATGTTCAAGCTGTCGACTGACACAGACGGAATTGGGCGCGACGCGTTGCCGTTACCCGATAGCAATGACCGGGCAACGCTCCACGTCGCCGCCGGGCCCCGCTCGCGCAGGCTTTCCGAATGACATAGTCAACGACAGTCCTCCGCATGGCAGCTCCTACAGCGCGCGGTTGAGCAGACCGTACGTGAGCTGACCAGCCGCTGCGCGTCGGCTGCCCTGCGGCGGCCCAGGCAGCTGGACAGTCTCAAGCCGTGAGTGGTAATGAGGTACCGCGCTTTAACGTTACCTTCTCATCGGGCGCGTGGTGATTCTCACAGTCCATGAACAATCGTTGAAAGCTTGCGACTGTTGCTGCAGTGTCCTCTAGCCGGTCCAATCAGGTCCCAGTCAGATAACAATCAAATAAGCCTAAGCGCCTCCCAATTGACTTTAGAAAATGACCGACATGTGAATGTAACAGGAGGCCTTAACCTTGCTTTACACACGCATTTTACTTCCGAATACACAACACAACGTGCCAGACGTGCACACGTTGCTGGGGGTCCTGGCACGTGTGGCACGTGCCAGACCGCCCACGTGCACACGTGACAGGCCACGTGTCCACGTGTTGCACGTGGCCGTCTGGCATCACATACTTCTGCGTCTGTGGTTTCGGCACGCGCACGGTTGTCTGAGTCACGTGTAGGCCAGCTGTCACCCGACGCAGCAGACAGCCAGACACAAGTGTCGGCACGTCGGTGGTCGGCGGCGGACGATGCCACGCGCTGGCTCGCTTGCTGGGACGTGACCTTTGGCAGGCAAGCTGGTGGTCTGCGTCGTGGTGCCCGCCGCCGTGCCAGCGCGCCTTGCATATATCTGCCTTATCCTGCATGCTGCGTGGCTCGCCATTGGCTGGCCGGCGCACCGCCACCCGTGGCCCTGTACCACCGCACTGCATGCGGAGTCGCGGGTCCTCTCCCAGATAGATGTCCGTGAACTGGGGTCGTTCGTATGCGTGAGAGTCCGCTGGTGGGGCTTCGTCGCTATCGTCCTGCCAGCCGTGTTATCTGGCCCTGTGCTCACTCCTCCGTGAACATTGGCGAGTCCGTGGAATATTCATGAAGCCGAAGTCAGCAAACCAATGAGCCCATACCATCTCATGGGCGCAAATTGACCTTAGCTTGTCGCGCGCACGAAAACCCCAAATAAACAAACAAAATACCATCTCAGGCTGTATTTTCCTATATTTTGTATGGATATATTTAAAGGAAAAGGGTTCGTCTCTGGCCTCTCAGAAAGTCGCAGCTGTAAAGCGAACCCCTGTGCCGTTTTCGCTTGCGTTCTCTGAATCGCAATGTTCGTAGTGTTTCATCTGTTCTCCTTTTATAAAGTTGCCCCCGCTTTGCTGCACGGCACTCCGTCCTGCTGCCAGCTCGGTCACGAGTCAGGAGGATCTGCGGAGGAGTTGGGACGACAAAGGTGCGGCGAAGGCCAGGCTCCCGCCGCTGCCAGGGTGCGGCGCGGCGCCTGCCTAGCGACCGGAACACGACGCGGGGGACTCGAATCCAACACAGCGTGTTTGTATTGAGTCCGGGGTCGGGGCGGAAAATCCTCTCTGGGAATTCACCCTGGGAGACAGAACTATCCACCATTGCGAATTAATTGTTGAACTTGGGTTGCAGTGGTGGTGGTTCCGTGTGTTTCCTCCCGATGCGTGGAAATACCGCGCTGGCAAACCTGCCTGGAGTAACGGCAGTTGAGCCTGCACTCTCTCCGGCTGTTGCTTTCTGTAAACGGTGTCTGTCTCCATCATGCTGATGAGAGGTTGTGTTGGTCGAGTGGCCCTGTCGCCGTCTCATGCAGCCAGAATGCAGGCACTCACCCAGACTGCGAGCTGATGCTGCATCTCCACCTTGGCTGCAGGGTACCTAAAGTCATGACCTCAATGACTGTAATTGCGATGGTGAATCAGGCCGGTCCTTGGCTGGCGACAGTTTCCTATGTAACAGGAGACAGGAGACAGGAAGATTGAAAGAGGAGACAGGAACATGCACAGGGGAGGGAAATGCCTGGCAATTCCGACTGCTGGCATTGTGACCCGCTGTCACCTGGTTCGAGCACGGGAAGGGATGACTTGTGACTTGACCAAAATATGAGGCCGATTGGCAACCGGTCAAAAAGGACCAACCTGGCTAGCGGTTCTACTGTACTGAGCGGCATATTATGAGTCATCCCTGTGTGATTCTGTCTCGCGCCCATCCCGCGCCGCCCCACGCCCCATTCAGACGATGCGGGATGCGGGTGTGTGTGTCGAGCTGCGCTGACGGTGGATGTATAAACCTTCTCTCGCCAGTCGCCACAGCTGCGGAGTGCGCTTGTGGCTGCGGCTGTGGCTGTGGGCTGTGGCTGTGGCTGTGGCTCGGGGTGGCACCAGCTGAGGCTGCCGCTGGCTAGGTAGCCGCAGACCTTAACATAGCCAACAGGCTACATACACGCGTGGTGTAGCCTGTGGGCTCGGGTGGGACCAGCTGAGGCTGCGGCGCTGCCTGGGTAGGCCGCAGGCATATACCATAGCCACAGGCTACATACGCCGTGGTGTGTAGCCTGTGGCTTCGGTGGGACCACGCTGAGGTGCGGCGCTGGCTGGGTAGCCGCAGGCATATAACATAGCCACAGACTCACTACCCGTGGTGTAGCCTGTGGCTTCGGGGTGGACCAGCTGGAGGCTGCGGCGCTGGCTAGGTAGCCGCAGACACAATAAATAGCCACAGGCTCATACCGTGGTGTAGGCCTGTGGTCGGGGTGGGACCGCAGCTGAGGCTGCGGCGCTGGCTGGGTAGCCGCAGACTTAACATAGCCTCAGGCTTACAATACCGTGGTGTAAGGCCTGTAGCTCGAGGTGGGGAACCAGCTGAGACTGCGGCGCTGGCTGGGTAAGCTGCAGACCACATAGACATAAACCACAGGGTACAAGCACAGGCTACATCCGTGGGTGTATGCCTGTGGCTTGGGGGTGGGACCAGCTGAGGATGGGCGCTGGCTGGTAGCCGCAGGCAACATACATAACCACAGGGTACCGTCAAAGGTACATACCCGTGTGTAGCCTTGTGGCTCGGGGTGGGACCAGCTGAGGCTGCGGGCGCTGGCTGGGTAGCCGCAGACACATAACATAAACCACAGGCTACACTACAGGCTACATAGCCCGGGTGTAGCCTGTGGCTCGGGTGGGACAGCTGAGACTGCGGCGCTGGCTGGGTAGGCTTGCAGAACACATAACATAACCACAGGGTATACACAGGCTACATACCCGTCGGTGGTCGCCTGTGCTCGGGTGGGACAGCTGAGGAATGCGGCGCTGTCTGGGTAGCTGCAGACACCATAACATACCCCAGCTTACACCACAGGCTACATACCCGTGTGTAGCCCTGTGGCTCGGGGTGGGACCAGCTGAGGCTGCGGCGGCCTGGCTGGGTAGCCGCAAGACACATAACATTAACCACAGGGTACATCACAGGCTACATACCCGTGGTGTAGCCTGTGGCTCGGGGTGGGACCAGCTGAGGATGCGGCGCTGGCTGGGTAGCCGCAGGCACATAACATAACCACAGGGTACATCACAGGCTACATACCCGTGGTTGTAGGCCTGTGCTTCGGGGTGGGACAGCTGAGGCTGCGGCGCTGGCTAGGTACCGCAGACGAATAACATAGCCACAGGCTACATACCCCGTGTGTAGCCTGTGGCTCGGGGTGGGACCGCAAGCCTGATGGGGGGGCTGCCGGCGCTGGCCTGAGTGCCACAGACACTTAACATAGCCACAGGCTACATACCCGTGGTGTAGCCTGTGGCTCGGGGTGGGACCAGCTGAGACTGCGGCGCTGGCTGAGTTGCCGCAGACACTTAACATAGCCACAGGCTACATACCCGTGGTGGTAGCCTGTGGCTCGGTGGGACAGCTGAGGCTGGCGGCGCTGGCTGGTAGCCGCAGACTTAACATAGCCAGGACAGCTACATACCCGTGGTGTAGCCTGTGGCTCGGGTGGACCAGCTGAGGCTGCGGCCTGCTGGTTTGCCACAGACCCTTAACATAGCGCCACAGCCTACATACCGTGGGTGTAGCCTGTGGCTCGGGGTGGGACCAGCTGAGGCTGCGGCGCTGGCCTGGGTAGCCGCAAGACATATAACATACCTGTTGTTACCGACGAAATTGTCCGAACGATCCTGGGCGCCGGTATGTGCTCGCCATGATTTACTAACCAGGGTTCCCCGACGACACCTGTTCCATAAAAATTACAGTGACAGCTACGTGCCCGCACGGAAGGCCCAGCCCCACCGCCAACTCGGGTTGGGCCGCGAAACTCACCCGAGTGCGAGTCGCCGTTACCATTATCGTTATGGAACATATATTGTACTGTGTGGCAGCTGTGCGTGCCAGTAGAGTGTCAGCCCCAGCATCTCAGTTTGGTGCGCTCGGCCAAGCAGATCGGTAGCTCGTTAAAATCATCATTAAAATATCAAAATTCGAAACACCCACACTCGGCCAGTAATTATTTTGTATTTGTAATCTCACTGTAATGCGCAGAGGTATTTGTCGTGGCCCGACCCGGCACGGCAGTCTTATTGGAAAGCCGCCGAAAGCAGTTCGGTGGCCAGTGACTGCCGCCGGCTGTATGTCACGAGTGGTGTGCGCCGGTGTTCGTGAACCTGATAGGCCTGCCTCGTGCAGTAACCTAATTGGCGGCTGGAAACGCCGCGACTGTGAACTTCTGAAACTGACTCCTGTGCGTGTGTCTGTGCATCTATAATCCAACTTTTCATCTTTATTACGTTCTTTCAAATTCTACACTTCTAGACTACAAATAAACTCTTTCAAAAAAATCTTCACTTGCTTTACACCACGAATCTGGACCTCTTCAGCTACAAAAAATGTCGCAGGCCTCAGAACCAGAGGAAACAGCAGAACGTCGGCGACACTTGTGGTGTGAGCTTTTACAGGCGAGACGTCCTGTATTGAACTGAGCTTGATGCCCAGATTGTGATATTTTGCCATGTCATGACCAGCAGCAGTCACGAGCTCACGGCGACTTACTTCCTTCCCTGTTCAAGCCGAAAGGCTCCGTTGAAATTGCCAGCTGGCGGTGCCTTAGCCATGCCGTAACCGGATATCGTTTGAACTTGCTATTTCTTTCTCTCTCGTTAAGCAAGGTCATTCGAGATCAGTTAGAAGTCCCTTTACATCATCCTTAAGAATACGGCTTTCCCATGAATGCTTCAAATGTGAAATTAGTTATGAAACTATGAAACATGTCATCGGATTCCAGACAAAACATTTTTCGTGTTTTCAGTCGCTTATACACTTTTCCCAGGTATTCTGCCAACACTTTCAGTCATGAGCTGACATTTGCACGGAATATAAACTCTGACGCAATGTTGGTCCCTGCGATACAAATAAACAGCACCACGAACGCTCCATTCGTGATACCCGAGCAAAGTCCGGTGTGCTATTAGCCAGTATTCGCTGGTCTGTGACTTCTGGTACCATCTCCCGGCCAAACTGGCTATTACCGCTCCAGTTGCCAGACTGGCGGCACTACACAAATTGCATCAACAACCAAGTGGATAGGTCTACGGTATGTGTATCGTCAGTTGGATACATGTTCAGCCGCTAAACGTATCTAGTACGTAAGCGCATGTATGTTTCTATTTGATAAGAATACAAAGTTGCTTGTGCCCAGATTAAAAACAAAACGACAGCACGAATCTTAAGAGGGAGCTCCTCTCGCCTGTCACGACCAAACTTGGCAAGTAAGCTGCATATATACAATGGGTGCATCTGCATGGTCGTTATAATTCTCAGCAGTGCACCAGACTGGTGTTACCATCTGTCAGCTAATTCATGATGGTAGTGACTCCGTCAGGTCTCGACTGGTGTTTCCATCCGTCAGCTAATTCATGACGGTAGTGATCCGTCAGGTCTCGACTGGTGCGTCATGTTGGTCTTGTGTATTCTGTGTTATGTAACCTTTTCTTTGTTATGTAACCTTAACGTGCACAATGTGCTAATGATTGGTCCGTTCGATGCTATTCACATGGGCGCAAATTCACCTGAGGGGCAGGCGCGCCGTTAAACCCCAATCAACAAACAAACCTGATGTTCTTCACACACGGGCATGGTAGACACGTGCCAGACACGTGCCAGACACGTGCCAGACACGTTCCATTGGCATTGATTGTATGCTTCACCTCCCATTGCCCCTCAGAAAATACAAATAAAAAGCTAGTGCAATGTGCATGTGCAATATGATATGTGGGCGCCAAATAACCTAGTTTGTCGGAGGAACCCAAAACAATAAATATGATCATCAGCATTTGTAATAATCCTTGAATGACGTCTGCACTGCACGGTATCAAATAAGGATACAAATGTGACTTATTTGGGAAAATTTAAGTCCATGCAACGAACTTTTGTATACGGCATTTGTTTGCAAGGTCTTAAAAGACAACATTATGTTTTAATAAAATTTCAGTTTTCAGCAGGAAGTGGATTGCTTTGTAAAACCTTGTATCATATTTGTTGTCCTAGTTGAGCCCCCAAATTTTCCACGCCGCCGATCACAGGCTTTCTCCATTGTTTCGCACCTGTCTTAATTTTGCCCACCTTTCGGGTTTTTTGTCGTTGTTGATGCATTCTTGTACATCGCTTCCTGTAGCAGGTTTTTGCCATTGTTTTGCTGCCCGTATCCGTAAAAACACCGCCGCCGATGTGCCGCTGGCGGTATGCGGTGACATGACCATCTGTCTGCGAGGACTGAGTTCACTGCGTAACAGACTAGGTAGACCAGTACGGCGCGAAGGGAAAAATACACAGAACGTGCTGCGCCGATTCTTGTATGATTTGGTGTGACTTGGAACTTTAACCCCTCGCCCGGGTAGGGTAAGATCATGCGTATCCGGGTAGGGTGGCGGTACGAGCCCACCTGGCGTTTTCGCAGTAAATTGAACGCTAGAGCTTCGATAAAAAAAGCCGAGCGTTTTGCTTGTGACAAGATAAAGTCATTGACATCTGATTTTAAGGTCCTGGGTCAATAGGTGACCTCTGAGGTCATGTCAAAGACAAAAATGTCACAAATCGTAAATGTGTGAAAATTAAATACCGATCGAGCCAAAATGGTAAAGGGACATCTTAGTATGCTTAATACATGCCAAATTTGAAATCAGCCTCACAAAATGACCTAAAAACCGCAAAATTCCAAAAAGGTCATTCAGGTCATCTGAGGTCAGTGACCTCGGTTGACCTGTGGAAGCGCATGACCCCAGTGGAACATATAATATGTAAAATGGATCCCAGATTTGAAATTAGCGTCAAAAACTGTCTAAGAAACGGCCAGAAGCCCAAAAAGTAATCTGAGGTCAGTGACTTCGGTTGACCTTAGAAAAGGTCAGTCGAGGTCACATTCTCAGCAGGAGCCAAACTTGTCACCTTGAAACACCTTTGCATGTGCTCCTAAACGACAAACACTTGGAAACTGCACATGTAACAAGGATTGATACTGCGGGACGCCAGTTGCGCCCATAGGTCACGGGTCATGAAAGTTGGAATTTCAAAATTTTCAAAGCTTGTGTCAATTTGTTTAAAAGTAGGGTACTGAAAGTTGCATTGGGATCGGTTTATAACTACGTGAGTTAGGTACTTGGGGAAAACCGAGGGGGTTGGCATCCCCCCTCCCTACCCGGGCGAGGGTTAATACATTTATTTATCGAGTGCTATCAGAACTGTAATGCATTCACACTTTCTTTGGTTAAATGCCTTCTTTGTGTTGGTTTGTTCTGTTTTTTTGTTTTTTGTTTTCCCAGGAGCATCCCAAAGTTTTCATAATTGAATAGAAAGTTATCGTCATTTTGTTTACCTACGCCGTCTCGGTGCAGGTGTACCGAAGACCAACGTGTCGAAAATTCCGTGTTGCCCTCCCCTCCTCCCAGCCTCTCAGCGCGTCTGTAGACCTGGGCTACCGGCCGGGCGGGCCGCCGCAGGCGATATGAGCTGACACGCGCCGCCGTGAGCTGTAATGGCCCCTGGCGGTGCTGCGGCGGCCAGCACCCCCCGGGGCCACCCCTGACGACCACCAGTGGAAAACTACCGACCCAGTGCCAGTCGATAGGAGCAGGTCCGGCCGCCAGCCATTTCCGTGTGCAGGTCATAGTTCTGTCGTCTTCAGGAGCTAGGCTATAAAATAGAGTAATGGTCGGTTGAAGAGTTTGTTAAATGAAAGAGCAACAGGGAAGTCGTTTTCATCGACCTACTCGTTGCTGATGGTTCATCAGACATTATTCAAATAAACAGCATCGTTTATATGATATTTAATCGGTTGCCACTGCTCTAAAGGACACTTGGTTTGCATCCGCTGTGCAACAGCGTTCTTCGTTACTTCAACGTGCAGGAATGTCGCTTTAAAAAGCATTGATATTCGATAGATGCGGTTAATTAGCTGATGGCCCGCCGGCGACCGGTGTGGCGACTGGTGGCGTGGGGAACAAGCGAAGCATTGTCAGGTTGCATGCGTAAAGTCCTCGCTGTCTTTTATGGCATCTGAAATTTCGACCACGGTCACGGCGCTTCTTCCCAGAAAAATATGTTGTTGATCGGCCGTCGAAAATTCGTTAAGGATAGCACCTTAATTGGAACCTGCTTGTCGGTTGGAAATAACATGTTTCATTTTCAACTTATGCAACTTACATTGACATCTTGACTATTCGGTTTACCGAAGTCCGAACCATGCACAGCCACCTATTAATGTTCGTATTAGTTTGGTAGTGCGCCATTATTTTGATGCCAGTAAATTGGCCAACTGGCAGTGGGCGGTCCAGAAAATCTTCAGGAGGGGGCCCATCAATTGCAGTGGTACCCTACCTATTACCAAATCTGAAAACTCGACGGATTTGGTCCACTATGTATTTGAGGGTGTCCTAATTTCAATTTTTTTAATGTTGAGGACCACTCGGGTCAGCACGTGCCCCCTCCAGCCGGTCAAAGTACCCCCTGAGGCGGGCCTAGAGTGCCCACTCAGGCGACAAGAGTGCCCTCAGGCGACAAGAGTGTCCCTCAGGCGACAAAGGAGTGGCCACCTGAGGCGACAAGATGCCCTGAGGCCGGCTAGAGTGCCCCTCAGGCACAAGAGTGCCCCCTCAGGCAACAGAGTAGCCCCTCAAGCAACAAGTGTGCCCTCAGGCGACAAGAGTGCCCCTCTGGCGGCCAGGATGGCCCCCCTCAGGCCTCAGAAGTGCCCCTCAAGGCCGGCCGGAGTGCCCTCAGGCGGGCCAAGAGTGCCCCTCAGGCGGCCAGAGTGCCCCCTCAGCGGGCCAGAGTGCCCCCTCAGGTAGCAGAGTGCCCCCTCGAGGCCAGAGTGCCCCTCAAGTTCGAGGCTGCAATGGGGGGCATGGCCCCCTCCTCTGGATCAGACAATGGTCAATGACCACATCTACACCGATTGGGCGGGAAAATTTTTAGCTTTGAATCTTTTTGTTATTTCAAAGGAAATATGGAATATTTTTATGTAATTGTGGACTTGTGAGCAGTCGTCTGGCATTTTTTTAATTTTTCATGTTTTCATTTTTTCATGTTTTTTTTTCTGTTTGAACTTTGGCCACATGAATAAATAAGAGGATATGAACGGGAATGACTTGAACGGTGTTCTGCTAGAACGCGGTCTTTCCCCGATAATTTTGAGGGATGGTTTTATACTCGTTTCCCCCTGCTGAACCTCCTCTCACACATCATTGGTGGAATCATGCCCTTTTACCTGTGTGCTCGTGTCCCTCCTCAGAATGCTCGCGCAGCGGCCCCTAATCTGTGTATATGTGTGTATGTTTGTGTTTTTCTCTAAGAGGGGAAGTTTGTGCAGCGGCCCTTTACCTGTGCTTCTCTCTTTCTACAGGAAATTCGCGCAGCGGTCCCCGACTGACCTAGCAGCCGACCAGCCGGAGGTGCTCGCCCTGCTCAGCCAGTACAAGGTCACGGCGGAGACGTCGCGGGGTCAGGGCGACGGCGCGCCCGGCGGCACCGAACGCAAGGTCAGTACCCAGTACAAGGTCACGGCGGAGACGTCGCGGGGTCAGGGTGACGGCGCGCCCGGCGGCACCGAACGCAAGGTCAGTACGCTCAGGGGGTGTCATTCATAGCCGTAATGGTTCCGCCATTTTGCTGCCAAATCCTACGTGTGACGTCAGAGTGTGGTAGATTCGCAGGGGCCAATTGATAATAGAACAAAACGAGCCTTTTTGGATACGCAATATTTTGCAATTTTGATCGTTTTATTAAGCAATTTTATCATCAATGGATATACAAATGCCGTTTATAATGTGCGCGTAATTTGTATTTTGGCCTCCAAAGCTTGTTTTTCTATAAAACGACTTCAAAGAGGACGGTATAATTGCAGCTTCTGTGTTTCAAATTGGTGCATCCTTTCCAAATGCATTTTCGGTCGTTTTTCGCGAAAATGTTTAGGTGACAATGTTTTTAATAATCATATAATGTATGTTCCCACAATGTATTGATTTGTCATCAACATTGAACATATATGTTGAATCAATTGACACCAACGTTATTTTTGTATTTCTTTGGAAATGGAATATCATCAATTCGAAAAATGATACCATGAATTAATGGGTGATTTAATCATTCAGATCTAAAAAATAATCGTGGTTTAATCATTCCCAACAAATGATCAGTTATCAGTCTGATTTGTTAGGTCAGTCTGTCACATTTCAATTACAGTGTTTTTTTTTTTAGCAACGTTTATTTACATTGGGACAGCGAAAATAGTAGCACTTACGTGACGTCAGAAGAAAGGAAAAACATATCGCTAACCTTGACCGACTTTGCGTCGTGACTGTACTTAGTATATAGGGCCTTGAGTACGCTGTTGGGACGGTTGTGCATCACTGGCCGCCACTGGCCACTGGTCCGGGTCCACTGAGGTAGATCATGGGGGAATTAAGCGGCATGTTTCTAGGGTGTGGGTGCATTTGTTTAACATTCATAATGCGGACAACGATGTCGTGGCGTGTTCAAATGCTCAGAACACGATTTGTTCTCTTGGCATAGGTACGAGTACATTATACATGGAGAGCAGTTGTATATCGCCATTGTTCGTGCATTTATTTAAAACAACTAGCTTGCTTGTGCATTAATCAGTTTTTTAACGGGAATCAAGCTATCTTTGCTTTGACAGTATGACGGATCGGATGTCTTTGCAGTAGAGCTAGAATACTGTACCGCGGTACTCAGCTGCTAGCGGATAGGTATGTTGTACCGCAGTACATCTGTACAGTAGCGGGGATACTGTGCCGCAGTACAATCTGTGGCAGTGCGGGGATACTTGTACTGCAGTACATCTGTGGAGTATGCGGGATACTGTGCCGCAGTACATCTCTGCAGTAGCGGGGATACTGTGCGCAGTACATCTCTGCGTAGGGGGATACTGTGCCGCAGTACATCTGTGCAGTAGCGGGATACTGTACCCCGGCCAGTTTACATCTGTGCAGTAGCGGGGATACTGTACCGCAAGTACATCTGGTGCGGTAGCGGGGATACTGTACCGCAGTACATCTGTGCATAGCGGGGATTAACGTACCGCCAGTACATCTGTGCAGTAGCGGGGATACTGTACCGCAGTACATCTGTGCAGTAGCGGGGATACTGTGCCGCAGTACATCTGTACAGTAGTGGGGATACTGTGCCGCAGTGATCTTGCCGATGATGACACTTTTGCACTGGTGTATGATCCTATTCTGCTGGGGTGGGGTGGGTTCAACAACAGCAAAGGTGGCAAGACAAAGGCAACAACAAAGGAAACAAAACAAACAACAAACAAATAAATAGCAAAAGTAACTTTAACCCCCCAGCTTGGAAGTGGGTTAAATCCGGGGAGAAATCTGTATTTTGTGAATTTTGATGTTACTTATAGCGATTTTTCTTATCTGCCCCCCCCCCCCTACAAGCTTTTCTAGAGAAGCTACGCCCCTGTACTATCGTAATGCAGTGCTGAACCAGAACGCTACTCGACTACACTTGGTCGATTCATCAAAAAATTGCCGAAGCTACAACAGTTCGGAATGCTTGCGTTCACTCAAACACCACAGCGATGTTTTAATACCCATGAATGACAGATAATACGATATTTTATCAGTTGTTTCCGAGCGTTGCACGCGCGGGGACTTTCGGCTAATTTCCTTCCGTGCTGGTACTCGTTGGGCACATTCCCCTATTGTAACAATGGTAGCACGTTATTGTCATTAGTTTTACACCACATTCCGCCGTGCCGCACTAACCAGTGGACCTCGGCCGGCCGCCGGAGTCGGCGGGTTCCATGCGTGGCGAGCCTACGTGCAGGTCCATTGCGATGGCGCACACATTGGTCGCGGCTTGGTATGCCCTGCAGACGTACTGGCAGGCGGTTAGAGCTGCGGCGTCACGGGGAGCTGCGGCGTCACGGCACAACCGCCGGCAGTAATGTCTGATCTGACGACATGACACGCGCCATCCGGTGGGCAACGTGAAAAGGCAAACGAATTTATTTTTAGATTCAGACTAATTGTTATTTGCGAAAAGCTTCTAACTCCGTCTCAGTGTTGTGGCAAGTCTTCTCGCTTTTATAGCAAAAATATAAATTAGACAATTTGCATGTTTGTATGGTCTGCAGGGGTGTAATTTCTCAAAATCAGTGGAGAGCGCTGAACTCATGTCCAGCCTAGCACACCCAAAACAATCATTATCATCTGATTTTCCCATCGCGGTTAGTGGTTTCGTTTGATACAATTATTTATAATTTTGGTTTGTCTTGGTATTTCTTTATCTTTTTCCGTTTACTGTTGCTGTATGTCAAATATATGCTTCTAGTTGAAGGGGCTCAGGGCTAAGCTACAAGTGGAAGGGGCTGAGCTACAAGTTAAGGAGGCTGAAGCCTATCAACTGAATAAGTGTCCTAAACCCCTGATGACCGGAAAGCTTATGTAAAGTGGCGATATCGCTTCGTCTCGCTTGTTTAGGAAGTGTCTGGCATGCCTTTTTAGGACGGTAGTCGCAGCCGCGACCTTATCCAAACTGGTTTACTATAATTTACGTTAAAGAGCTCAGAAATCCAACCGGTTTTATGGAAACTGGTTTACCCATTCAGTAAGACCGTTCTTTCCTTTTTTAGAATGTTTTCGCTCCGGCGTAGAGTGACAATAAACTTTAACAAATATACTTGGTTATTCTCGTCTTTTCGACCGATTTCGGAAATCTTCTTCTGATGGAGTGCGATGATTTGCACAGGACGGTAGTATTGAACATGATTTGGTCGCTGTGGTGGTACCTATGTGCAATGTGCATCGGATATCAAGAAATCCTGGTGTTAATATGTGAAAATGTTGCAAATTGTGGCATAATGTTGCAAGCTGCCATAATTGTTGCAAATGAAGCCGAATGTCTTAGGACTTCAGTCTTCAAGTAGCAGAATTAAATGACTTGAACTTTACCAAGTAAAGATTTTGCGCAGCAATTTGAGCTAAAGAAGTAAAGTATCGAATTAAAAAAAAAAAATGCTGCATGTTGCAAGCTGAGCCCGAGCCGCTGCAGTTTTGTATCAATACATCACCACATTATCATAAAGAAAATACAAACAAATTTCTGTTGATGATGTTCAGATCTGTGTTACGGTTTGCCTGCTGCTAAACGCTGGGAAATCAAGATCACACGTCTCCTTACATTCCTGTCACTAGATGGCACTAGTAGAAAACGCCTGAAGTTATGCTGTACCGCATAGCTTGAAGCCGAGAACTGTGGTCTGCGCAAGGGGTGCGGGGGTAACGAGTCATTTTGGTCGTCAAATGGTGGCAACCATATCCTTGCCGTTGAGAACCACTGGTGAATGCTGTAGGGACTTTGAGATATCCGCACAATACTGCGACGCGACGGCCTCCTGCTAAGTTGGCCTTCTCTTGACCGGTTGACAATTGACTTCGCGTTATTCGAGCCACACCACACTTCTCGGGACTTGAACTCGGCGTCAATGGATAATGAGCCCATCATCTTACCCCCTCCCCCCCTTCTTATCTGCTGACCCAGTTTGTACCGTTGACTGTGAGCTTTTCATCGGTCAATGTGTTGTGAGGTTGCTGTGACCGCCGGCGCCTGTCGTGTTATGCAGTGACCTTTCTGAGTGGGTCAGCGGCTGCTATTCAGCTATTGTAGTTCACATTCATCATCGGGCGACGTGGCTGGTGTGTTTAGCTAGTCCGGCAGGTATCGTTCAAATGTATCCATACACCACCCGCGACACAACCAAACTACTACCATTAATGTCATTGACCGCCCATTTTCCCCAATTTTGTTCCATATTTACTGCACGCCGTACAGCTTGCATCTCGATGGATGTTTCGCAAATACCGCTGACACATGCAGGCACCAATATCCCAGGTGTTCATCATAAATCCACGCCAAACAAGCTCTCAAAGCGGTACGATCATAAATCCACGCCAAACAAGCTCTCAAAGCGGTACGATCATAAATCCACGTCAAACAAGCTCTCAAAGCGGTACGGCGCCCGTGGGGCAGGACCGAGATGGGCGTGTCACATTAGCACAGCGTAACAGCAGCGTTGCCACATGTGGTGTTCCCCCGCCCCGCGGTACCCCCCCCCCTCCCCCGGCTGCCGTCGGCGTGTCCGTGTGGCGATAAGTGGACCAGGACGGAGGACGGAATGGATGACAGTTGTCTGTGGTGAGTGGCCCATCCGGTCGTGTCGGGACGGTGACGCATCCGACTGATGGACCTGGCCGCCGCAGTTGTGGTAGGTCTGCGTGCGCGCCTGAGAATGGCTCATTCGTTCGAGACGTTCCAGTGTGAGGAGGGATTAGGGAGCTCTGGTATCCACTGTTCATGGTGTTCGTGTGTTCTGTATGCGTGACCTACCTACCTGTCGCATTTACCTGACATTTGTGGTGTGTGGTTAGCTCATAAAGATAGCGTCGCCTCGTTGTCACAATCTTAGTACAAGACTGAGACGGCAATATACATTGTCCGTGTATTGTCCGTGTAATATAACGGTCCTCTGTTTTCCACGTGTTAATAGACGACAGCTCGTATGCTCCTATGTTAGCTCTAATGCTCCTGGACTAGGGAAGCTGCTATGCTGGCTTTGCACTGTGCATCTTTCCACTCTGTCATCTGTCTTACTCTGCAGCCAGCACATGTATATAGGGATTACATCGTCCAGTGATGGTCTGTCTGTCGTCTGACGTGTCTGTTCCGTTCGTCTGTCGTCTGTCGTCTGTCGTCTGTCGTCTGTCGTCTGTGGTCATTGACGTGTTTGTCCCGTCCGTCTTGTTCGTCTGTCATCTGACGTGTCTGTCCGTCCGTCTGTCGTCTTCATCTGACGTGTGTGTTCCCGGTTCCGTCTGTCGTCTGTTGTCTGCGTCTGTCGTCTGTCGTCTTGTCGTCCTGTCCCGTCCGTCTGTCGTCTGTCGTCTGACGTATCCGTCCCGTCTCCGTCTCTTCCCCGCAGGTATCTCAGAGCGAGCGCCACTCGTCCGCGCCAATGTCGCCGACGTCGACGCACTCTGGCGGCGTGGAGCGGCACCCTCTCGTCACCCGGCTGGACAGCGTCGGCTCCATGACCTCGCTGTTCAGCGACATGACAGGTGCCGGCGGGGGGCCCGAGTCGCCGCCGCCGCTGCTGCTGCCGCTCATCCCGGCAGACCATGGCGAGGAGGTGAGACGGGGAGAGACCGGGGACACACACAGAGCACAGGTGGACTGGACTGAGACGGGGAGAGACCGGGGACACAGGCACAGAGCACAGGCGGGCTGGACTGAGACAGACACAGGCACAGAGCACAGGCGGGCTGGACTGAGACGGTGAGAGGACCGGGACACAGCACAGAGCACCAGGCGGGCTGGATGAGACAGACCAGGCCACAGAGCACAGGCGGGTGGATGAGACAGACACAGGCACAGACACAGGCGGGCTGGACTGAGACAGACGACAGAACACAGAGCACAGGGCGGGGCTGGACTGAGACAGACAGCACAGAGCAGAGGCGGGCTGGACTGACAGACACAGGCACAGGAGCTACAGGCGGCTTGGATGAGACAGACACAGGCACAGAGCACAGGCGGGCTGGACTGAGACAGACACAGGGCACAGAGCACAGGCGGTTGCTGCTGAGACAGACACAGGCACAGAGCACAGGCGGGCGGACTGAGACAGAACAGGCACAGAGCAACAGCGGGCTGGATGTGAGACGGACACAGACACAGAGCACAGGCGGGCTGGACTGTAGACAGACACAGACACAGAGCAGAGGCGGGGTGGACTGAGACAGACCACAGGCACAGAGACAGCGGGCTTGATGAGACGACACAGGCACAGAGCACAGGGCTGGATGAGACAGACAACAGGCAGAGCTGACTGAGACAGACAAGGCACAGAGACAGCGGGCTGGACTGAGGACAGGCACAGGCGGGCTGGACTGAGACAGACACAGGCACAGAGCACAGGCGGGCTGGACTGGGAAGCAAAGCAAACAGCTCCCTATGTGGACCGAACTGACTTGGGTGGCACATACAATACACTGGAGCTGACTGGAGAACACTGGAATCGGAACTGCGTAACGTTTCAGTTCAATACCTCAGTAAGTTAGTATTGCACTGAAACGTTACGGAGTCCCGAAAAGCTAAGATCAGACGTTTGACTGCCAGACGTTGAGTCGTCTTCCAGCCTTAGCGGGCCGTGTCCCAGTGTCTGAGAGTCCCCCACCCACCTCGGAGTCGGCCCGGTCACCAATACACTACTGACTGCCGACAGCCGACCGTCAGCTGGCGGCCCGCAAGCCGTGCTGTGTGGCCAACATGTGACCGGATCCGCCCGGGATATAATGTCAGACCGGCGGCCGGCCGGCCGGCCTGGTTACCGAGGAGGTCTTGTGGTTACCGAGGTCTCGTGGTTACAGTGGCCTCGTGGTTACTGTGATGCCCGGGTATGTCCGTATTTTTTTTTTTTAATTATTATTATTATCTCGGAAATGAGCTTTGTTTTCCGGTTTTTTTTGGCCCATCACCAAAAATAACCAACCTTTTAGGAGGAGCTGGGCTCTCATTCTCATAAACTATTCATCAAACGCACACAAAACCTACACCACAACACACAAGACCCGACCAACCCCACCAACACCGATTCAAACATCTCGCACACTCAACCTCTCCGCCACACGCATCTCGTGCGGGCCGTCTGGGCCAAGCCGGAAGGGTTGCCCGTACGTTGGCTGCCGTCCCGGCTCCGGGGAGGACGGGGTTTACCCCCCGGCCGGGGAGAGCGTTTGGGGTACTTCCCGGCGCTTCAGACGGGCCGCTGCCTTCCCGCCCGCACTGCCTCGCTCTTGACCGGGGCGTGCCCTTCGGCGACCGGGGGCGCGACCCGTCAGTCCATTAGACTGGCGCGCCTGCGGCCGGCCAACCACCGGCTTATAAGGCGGTCCCAGGTTGGCCCGGATGGGTTTAGGGCGGGGCGCCACAATATCCAATCATGGATGATTCGCACCATATGTTTAGCACAAATAAACATTCATACATCAAAACACATTTCAACGCTCGCCCGGCGCCACCTCCGCATTCACCGCGGCTCACCCCGCGCCACCGGACCGGGCGCGCGGCGCCGACCAGCTGGGTCGGAATGTCGTATGGTTACCGAGGGTCTCGTGGTTACCGCGGTGACCTCGTGGTTTACTGCGGATTCTTGGGTATGCCTGTGTGGTTACCGAGGTCTCGTGGTTTACCGTGTCTGGCCTACGTGGTCGGCCGCGCCGGTCACGTGTCACACCTGTGGCGCCGGGACAGCCTGGCAGACAGACAGCGGCCGTCGCTCACCGCCCGTCAACCGACTCCCACTGACAGCGCCAGCGGGGGGGGAGGGGGGGGGGGGGCACAGAGTAAACGTGACGGGCAAACAGGGGAAGTCGAAGTGTGTCATGTTCTCGGTACTAAACCTGACGGCTCAACAGGTCGCCACATTGTTTCTCATGTGATGGTGTATTGTAGTGAAATAGAAGGCCATCGGCATACAGACTTGGGTTTGATCATGTTTTTTTTTTGTCTTTACTCTACGTTGCGTCTTTATATTTTCCTGATTCACTGACTATAGACACTCAGACAGTCTCTTCTCTGCCGGAGCGGGGCTCGCCGCCGGCAGCCTGTATTAGTCGCGACTCAATACTGACGCGCACAAAACGCGCCACACATGTCTGGTAGTACTGGGTATTCCACGAAAACTAGCCACCATAATCCAGGACGATGGGGATGTTCATCGCCTCTTCAGATCCTGCGTCTGACTCTGACCCTGCGTCTGACTCTGATATGTTGTGTCCTGTTGTTCAGCTTGTGTAGCGGTCTGCTGAGGCCCGTACGTCCTCTGGTGACGGACCAGAGACTTCACCTGCTGTGGCCCGCAGCCGCAGCGTCTGCAGCAGCTCGATGGTCCTGCCTTCAGTCCCTCTGACACCGTCACCTGTGGTGCTGTCCAGAGGGCTGTGGTGCTAACCTGCACAGGTGAGGACTGGTGCACCTCTCTCTCGGCTAGGCGTGTGTTGTCAGACCGCTGACGGTATACACAATAATGACCATTTGTTGTTTAAAGCCGACATACAGTTCATCTTGTACCATCACCTTTGCGTCATCATACATCACCTGATATATTTGTGTTGTCACAACGGTCCGTATCGTTTCTGGTCGGACCAGTTTGTCGCATGTGCTGCCATCTGCCATCTAACATGCGCTCACTTACATCGGTATCACATAGTATAAAGCCCACATACTGTTTTATAAAGCATGTTTGCATAGTACGTGTCGCCTGTTGACCTGTGGCACCGCGCCGTTCGGGCAGGATTCTGGACACGTGGGACGTGTTCCGCGCCGACTTCGCCTCGCTTGGGTACAACATCAAAATGGCGGGCGTACAGGGCCGCTGCTCGAGTGATCAGCCGGCGGCTGACGTCCTTTGTACCATGTCCGACCGACTGGTGTCCACACCGGAGGCCTACAGTCTGACTGTGCGCCACAAACAGGTGAGATAGCGCACAGGCTGACTGTGCGCCACAAACACCTGTGAGACGCGTCTGTTGTGCGGTTAGCTGTAGTTCCGTGTGTATCCGCCAGGTTCGCGTCTGTGATGAGCTGTAGTTCCGTGTGTATCCGCCAGGTTCGCGTCTGTCGTGAGCTGTAGTTCTGTGTTAATTCGCCAGGTTTGGGCTCTGTTGTGAGCTGTAGTTTCGTGTTTAATCCACCAGGTTCGCGTCTGTCGTGAGCTGTAGTTGCGTGTTAATCCGCCGGTTCTGCGCTGTGGTGAGCTGTAGGTCCGTGTGTATCCGCAAGGTCGCGTCTTTGTTGTGAGCTGTAGTCGTGTGTATCCGCTAGGCTCGCGTCTGCTGTGCATTGAGCTGTAGTTCTGTGTTATCCGTCAGGTTCGCGTCTGTCGTGAGCTGTAGTTGCGTGTTTATCGCCCGGTTTGCGTCTGTCGTGAGCGTCTGTGATGAGCTGTAGTTCCGTGTGTATCCGCCAGGTTCGCGTCTGTCGTGAGCTGTAGTTGCGTGTTTATCCGCCAGGTTCGCGTCTGTCGTGAGCTGTAGTTCCGTGTGTATCCGCCAGGTTCGCGTCTGCTGCGGTGACCTGGCCGGTCTCCGCGGCGCCATCACCAGCCTGCTGCAGCTGCTGCGGCTGTACAGGGAGGACGGCTGTCCACAGCTGCTGCTCTCTGACGAACCTCGTCTGTCGCACCGCGCCTCTCCTGCTCGACCTAGGACCGCACGGACGCGTCCCCAAACTGGTCAGTAGTGCGGCGCACGGGGCTCGATATGGCCACAGCCGTAACCTGGGAGGCACGGCATGACGGGATTGGTATTTGGAATAGTTTTGTCAACGCTGCTTTATCAAATAGTAATGACACTGATTTATTTCGAAGAATGAAGCGCTGCAGTATAATGATTCATTCAATGTGATGGTACTATCCGTGTACGCTATTTTCACTTCATGATGCTTTCAGCATTCTCCGTATCAGACTTGTAAAATGGTGAATCAACGGGCTCGGCTTGTCCCCGTCTTGTGGTCAGCCCGTCCGGTCATAAAGCGGTGCAGTATAATGATTCACTCAACGTGATGGTACTATCCGTGTACGTTATTTTCACTTCATGATGCTTTCAGCATTCTCCGTATCATCTGGTCCTATGTCTGAGCGCGCCTGACCGCGCCTGATGTGTCCCTGACCCGTGTCTGTCCCGTGTCAGACCCGTGTCTGTCCCGTCCCTGACCCGTGTCTTTCCCGTCCCTGACCCGTTTCAAGTCTCGCTTTGTCACCTGGTAGACACGCTGGCCGTGTCTGGTCTCTACCTGACCTCGTCTGTCTCCGCGTGTCTAACCTCTATCCCCTGTTCACAGGACTCGCTGTGCCACCTGGTGGACACGCTGGCCGCGCTGAAGCTAAACCAGCTGCACCTCTTCCAGAGGTTCGGCGCCGCCGGCACCCAGCTGCCCTTCTCAGCGCCGTGAGTGGGGATATGGTGGGTCAGCGCCGGCACCCAGCTGCCCTTCTCAGCGCCGTGAGTGGGGATATGGTGGGCAGTTGTCTGTCGTACGCTGATGTGAAGAGTGACCAGCTGTTGGGGGGGGGGGGGGTATGTCAGCTTCATTCTCAGTGTGCCTTCTGGTGTTGTTAGGCTCATAGCTTCATGCGGCTTATGTTTGTGAAATAATGTTTGAGGTTTGGATGTCCAGCATGATTGCTAACCGTTAGATATCGTCCCTGGGTTGTTTCCAGTGTCCGTTGTGTGTGTACAGATGACTACGTTGAAGGCTCGTCATGTTGTGTTGCTTTCACCAACTCTCTCGTCTATTGAGACTAGATGATGCAGCAGACTTGCCATGCCTTATAAGACTGGGCAAGCTGTGTTGCACGCTGAGCGAATACAGGCCAGCATGCTGTATAGGTTTTCTGACCCCCTGTGTCGCCACTACACTGTTTGCCCGTGCGTGCCGGAGCTGGTTTGTGCTGCAATGTCCTGTTTACTACTGCTGACTGCTCTCCTGTACCCGTGCTGACCAGGGAGCTGGTCTCGCTGGACCGGTACTGTGCGGACCGCGGCGTCGCCGTGGTACCCGCGCTAGAGGTACCGGCCGGTACACGCCACTGGAGGCGCTGCACACCGCCCGCACAGACATGGACGCCTTCATCGGCTGCTTCTCCGATGTCAGGTGAGGATGAAGCTGCCTCTGGCCGCCCCCTGGGGCCGTATTTCCCGGCTCTGGCGCCCGGCTCATAGATGTCAGTTCTCCAGCCCAGTCAGTCCCTTTCGCTACCGTCTCGTTGGATCTTAACACTGTTCATGTATTTCAAACCTGCTGATTTTGACTTCCATTGCGTAACGCCCGCATGCGGCAGGGACTTTGAACCCTTAATATTTCTGTACTGACGTTCATTCAACATTAGCAACAGCCAACAACGGTGTTTTTGGCGGCTCTTTGGCTGCTCTAATGTTCATGTGCCTTTGCTTCTGACCGGCGGCGGTGCTGCCCGTTGCCATTGTGTTGGTGCCCCTGCTCTGTCCGTCCCCCTGACCGGTGTCTTTGCCGCCAGACACGTTCACCTGGGTCCGCACCTGAGTGGCCTGCTGGCGACCCCTGGCGGCGAGCAGCTGTTGTCACTGCTGCCGCTGCCAGCCGGCGCCGCGCCTCTGCTCTGCGCCAACTCAGTCAGAGGCGGCCACAGACAGGCCTGCCGGGCGATGTCGTCCTGGTGGAGGGTATGGATTCCAGGTATGTTTAGGAGGGGGGGCACGGGTGTGGATTGTTGGACGGCCTAACTGACGGAGGGGGAAGGAGCATAGGGGGTCAGACTGAGTGCAATTGTGCATGGAAGGGTACTGTACTTAGTGACAATTTTGCATTGTATTGATCAAATTCTACAATGAAGACATACTGTTAAACTTTTTCTTCATATGAATGGGTTTGTGAAACGCGTTTGAGAGCAGTCCTCAAGGAATTGATACAACTTTTCGGGAAAAGATTTCGATAATCGCTAAATTGTATACCATTTTATTTTTGGGTATGTGGCCGACTGGCTGAGAGACAGTTGGTTACATCATATCACGATGAGACGGGATCAGCTCGGGGCCAGCCGTCTGCCGCCAGCCTGGCCAGGCGGCTGACCCTGTCTGCTGGTACAGTGACCGAGGGGATGAGGAGTCCTGGCTGGAGACATGTCCGGACTTGCGATGACCCTCGAACACACGGAGCTGTCTTATCATTCCACCATTGAATAGCCACCGCCAGTGTGAGGTGGAAACCTCAGCCGAGTTTCGATTGTTAGCGTGTGTCCAAGTTTGTAACTGAGAGATGTGATGTATTCTTCAATTGAATTCTGCGTCTACGATTGCGTCAAACAGTCTAGCACAGAAATACATTAATCACATTGCGAAATCCTCGTTTTGCCGTCTTGTTTACTTCTCGCTGCGATCAGTAATGACGATGACCGTTTCTTCCACCCTGGCGGTCCGACAGGCGGACTACGACTTCGGCGCGCCCTGCCAGATGGCAGCAGAGGCGGGCCTGTCTCTGATGACCGCCAGCTGGCACGGCCGCCTGGGGCTCGCTGGCCGGCTGTCCAGAGGCGGCCGTACTGAACGCGGCCAAGGCGGCCTGCACCGCCGCCGAACTGGTGAAGCGGTTACATTGTGAATGTGGGGGGGGGGGGGAACACCAGCACCGGGCTGCTTCTCGCGGGGGAGCGGAGGACACGGCTGTCGAGCCGATGCGGTAAACGTTCCAGTGAGTGTCTTTTGGGGGAGTAGGGCACATCCGCCGAGCCGGTTTGTGAAACTTCTTATTGCCCGTCTTTAGTGACGGGGGACGTCGCTGGCTGTTTGTCAGGTCAGGAGAAGAGACCCGGTGGGAAGGGTCAGGTCAGATGGAGAGATCTTGTGAGCGGGGTCAGGTCAGTTGAAGAGATCTGGTGAGCGGGTCTGATACTGTTTTGAAACATTTCCGATCGTTTTGTATTGTGAGAATGTATTTGTTGGAGAGAAGGAAATTTAGCATTGGTTTCTGATCCAAGTTCGTAATTGGAATCCGGAATGCGGAAGCGAAACATTTTGTCTGCAAGTGGTTGAACTGGCTTTGTACGTTTTAGCCATAGCTCTTTCTGGAATTTATTTGCTTTTGATCAGAGTTGGAATGGTGAAGCAGAGGTCTGCACTGGAATGGTCCAGTGTTAGTACCCCGTGTGACAGGAGAGAACAGCGTTAGTACTCCGTGTAGTACCGTGTAGTACAGCTTTAGTACCCCGTGTAACAGGGGAGCCGCCGGCCCAGTATGACTCCACAGCGCCGGCTGACCTCCATTCTCTGACATGCACCTCTCTCCGTGGACATAGCTGGGCCCTGCGTCTTGAGGAAACGTGACTGGGCAGCCGAAAAGGCTCAGTCCAATGGCAAATACACACCAATCGCCGTAATCAAGCCGTCCGCCTTTCACATCAAACAGGCCATGACACGGGAGGCAAACACGCCATTAGGATCAGAGTCCAGCCGCTCGCCAGCCGACCGGCTCCGTTGGGAAACGTGTGTGTGCTCCGGTGAAACAACGTCCTCGTGGTCGTTGTTTCACCGGTTCCGTCCCGTACCGCACCGTACCGTCACCGTCACCGTTCCGTTGCCGTTCCGTCGCCGTTCCGTCGCGTCCCGTTCCGTCGCGTCCCGTTCCGTCCCGTCCCGTCCCGTTCCGTCCCGTCCCGTTCCGTTCCGTCCCGTCCCGTTCCGTCCCATTCCGTTCCGTTCCGTTCCGTTCCGTTCCGTTCCGTTCCGTTCCGTTCCGTCCCGTCCCGTTCCGTTCCGTCCCATCCCATCCCATCACATCACATCACATCCCATCCCGAACCGTTTATTCTCGTCCCGTCCCGTCCCGGCAAGTGTGCCTCGGTCACGTCAAGTGTGCCCCGGTCCCGGTCCCGTCCGCAGCAGTGTGCCCCGGTCCCAGCAAGTGTGCCCCGGTCACGGCAAGTGTACCCTCCGGTCCGTCAAGTGTGCCCCGCGGTCACGGCAAGTGTGCCCGGTTCCCGGCCGCGCTCTGCTATGACCACCTGGTCACACTGGAGACGGGTTCTGCGTGTTACCCCCGCCCGTCCCTCCCCCTCCCTCCGCTCTCCTGCCGCCGCGGTGCTTTGAAGCGTGGCTGCCAGGCCGATCGAGCTGGGTGGCGGCGCTGCTTTGAAGCGGCTATCATGACTGGCAGTGAGCTGGGTGGTTAATGATTTCTGTGGTGATAGGATCAGCCGCAGTAACGGCGGGGAATACAAATGTGACGGGGCTATAATAGTCCAGGGTGAACGCGCCAGTAATACAATGCAGGGTATAACGGTGCTGTAGAACAATGTTCGCTGCAGTGGGTATCATGTTATTGATAGTTGGATTCGATCTGAGCTCAATTGGTGAATGGAACTTATGAGTCAAATTTGGGCATGGTCAAATCGCTGCAGCTGATTGTATGTAAAATCATATTTGATAGAAATGATGAAACGTCCTGACCATGCATTAATTGAGTTGGAGGCGTACACATTCAGATCGATTGACACAACGTCTATGTAGTGTAGGTAGATTGGGAGGATATGTGTGGGGTTTTCGGTGACCTATGGTGTGACATGTGTTATCCCCTGTTGGCAGATGGGCGCCGGTATGGTGGTGGCCGACTGGCGGGCGGAGGGTGGCCTCAGTCATGGTGTGTTCTCGCTGCCCGGACTGGTGGCTGCCGCTGGTCTCGCCTGGAACCCCGACACACCTGTGGTGAGTACAGGGGGTGCTGTGTACAGGGTGTGTTGTCACTGCCCGGACTGGTGGCTGCCGCTGGTCTCGCCTGGAACGCCAGCCACACCTGTGGTGAGTACAGGGCGGCGCTGTGTAACTCTACTGATGGCCCCGTGTCTGCCTCTGTCCCCCTGTGGTGAGGTCCGAGTGGCTACAGCTAATTCCGCCTTGTAAACGACTGTGTTATACTTTGCCTCGTCTGGTAAGGGGGCTTCGGGCCGCTCCCATGCGTCGCCGTTGCGTTCTCCACGGCCTACGTCCTATCGGCAGACTCGGAGGCCATCCTTGGTTGGTACGCATAGGTTGCGCTGATACTGAAGTGTTATTTGTGAAAAAACGGACGAAATGTGCTACACGAATATGGAACGGTTTGAATTTCCGCCCGGAAAATAGCACTCAGGAATGTGTGAACTTGTGAAATTTTTCTGGAATAGCAGTTCCGAGATCTGAAGATGGTTCCATTTCAATAGAAATTAAGATATCAGATCAGTTGTGTATTTCAATCGATACAACGCTATTCGTCACTCCTTGCAGCTGAGATTGAACACAACCGTTGGGGTGATCGCTCTGCTCAACTTACCGGAATTCCACGTGACCCATATTCTAACTGTATTGATTTAATATTGCATACGTCTAAGAATAATGCGCAGCGTTGCTGTGTCGCGAACCTACAGCTATGTTGTGATGGTGAACCCTACCATGTTCGCATTGCATCATTCAAATGGACGTTGTGTTTATCCGAACACTTTATCAGTCATCTGTTTGAAATGTCAACATAGCTTGACCTACGCTCGGGGTGGCCGACGGCATCCTTACTGCGGACATCTCAGCTTTGTCAGCTGGCTCGTTGCAAGAGCTACAAATGGTACGCGTTGCGGACTGCGAATACAATTCGTTCACGTTTGGTGCGAAACGTCTCTGTCAGAAGTTATTTCCATGCTCTGTACTTCCGTCGTCCCGGCTCCCGTAGGCTCTGTACTGCCGTCGTCTCGGCTCCTGTAGGCTCTGTACTGCCGTCGTCCCGGCTCCTGTAGGCTCTGTACTGCTGTCGTCCCGGCTCCTGTAAGCTCTGTACTGCCGTCGTCCCGGCTCCTGTAGGCTCTGTAATGCCGTCGTCCCGGCTCCTGTAGGCTCTGTACTGCCGTCGGTATGGGACCGAACCAGCTGTGGGCTGTGCTGATTACGGATACGACGAACGCCGGATGCTAGGTGGCACATAGGTGTAGATCGCGCAGAAGCGAGTTGGAATGATGTGCACTACACAGACCAGGAGAGATGCCTCCCCTGGCTGTAAGACGGGTTCAGAACAAACATGGAATGGACAACATTTCCACGATAGGTCATGAACATGGTCGTGGACATTTGTTGCCCGAAATGTTTATAATGCAAGTTGTATGCCTGTGTATACTGTATATTCTGTAAACTCTATTCCCTCAATGTGACCGCGCTGGAAATAGCCACCTAACCTTCACGCTGGATGTCCCAAGTACACATACTAATGGAAGTACATGTAGCGTCAGATTTGATTTTGTCGGGACCACTAGGCCTTTTGCCACTGCTGATATAGTCAATTTCTAACTTCTTTGCAAAATGGCGAATGAAGTGGTAAGTCAAAGCACAGATTGACGCACTTTGACTATCGCCAAGTCCCTAGAATTATCACTCGTTCATCTACCTCGAGGCACACAGTCTGCAGGTTTCACGTTCGGAGCGCTGCTGCTGGCTGCTGCGGCTGGCCGCTGAGTGACGGCACCCTTCTGCTGCTCGGTAATACCGCCGGTGCGTCGCGGTTTCCCGGGCCGTCCCACCCTGCCCTGGGGCCGGACCGGCTGCTGCCTGTTTACGCCCGGTGATCATTATCGTGGCTCGCGGCTGCTGCAGCGGCGGTGAGCTGCCGACCCGGGCCGTCCCAGACAGACAGAGACGCGGCGGTACAAGGCACCCTCCGGCGCTGAAGTATCGCGCCCGCCGCCCCCGCCGCCCGCCGCCCGCCGCCCGCCGCCCCCGCCGCCGCGCCCCGCCGCCCCCGCCCGCCGCACCCCGCCGCCCGCCGCCGCCCTGCCGCCCCCGCGCCCCCGCCGACCCCCGCAGCCCTGCTCGCCGGCCCTGCTCTGCCCCCGGCCGACCCCCGACGCCCGCGCCGCAACGCCCGCCGGACCTTGGCCGCGGCTGGCCGGCTGCTCTGTATAATAATGTAGGCTGCAGACTGCCTGTATGTATACCCACGGCCAGACTAGTGTTGAATACCGTTCCTGCCCGGCTGCAGCAGACGTGTTCCAACACCTCGCACACAGCACCCGCTGGTAGTTGAGGCTGGTTATGTCCGCACACGTGCACCCGCTGGGTAGTTGAGGCTGGTACTGCACACGGCACCCGTTGGTGTTGAGGCTTGGTCATTGTACACGGCACCCGCTGGTGGTTGGTTAGGCTGGCTACTGCACACGGCACCACGCTCTGGTGTTGGAGGCTGGTCATTAGCACACGGCCACCCGCTGGTGATTGGAGGCGGTATTGCACAACGCACCCGCTGGTGTTGAGGCTGGTGGTACTGCACACGGCACCCGCTGGTGTTGAGGCTGGTATTGCACACAGCACCCGCTGGTGTTGAGGCTGGTACTGCACACGGCACCCCGCTGTGTTTTGAGGCTGGTAATTAGCACCACGGCAACCCGCTGGTGTTGAAGGCTGGTATTGCACACCCACGGCACCCGCTGGTTGTTGAGGCTGGTCATTGCACAGCGGCACCCCGCTGGTGATTGAGTGCTTGTATTTGCCACACGTGCCACCCGCCCTCGGGTGTTTGAGACTGGTATGCACACAGCACCCGCTGGTGTTGAGGCTGGATATTGCACACGGCAACCCCGCTGGTGTTGAGACTGGTATTGCACACAGCACCCGCTGGGTGACTTAAGGCTGAGTATTGCACACGAACACCCGCTGGTGTTGAATGACTGGTATTCGCACACAAGCACCGCGCTTGGTGTTTGAGGCTGGTATTGCACACGAACACCCGCTTGGTGTGGTGAGTGCTGGTATTTCGACTTCGTGGCACGCGCACGCTTGTGGTGCAGGCCGCTCGGTTAACTGTAGCGGCGTTAATGATTGAAAAAACCTGCTTCGGCTAGCCACACTCTATCCGTGAAAACGTTTTGTTTACATATATACGGTACCTCCCCAAGGACGCAGGAACCGGGGGGGCCAGGGGGGGCAGCGCCCCCCCCAACCAACTCTTTTTTCGAGGAAGGGGCGATCGCCCCCCCCCCCAACCTTTTTCTGACGGATCTATATTTTCTGTCTTACGGTTTCTCTGATTATTACGTCAGTTGAAAAGTAATCACATCAATGTGCGGTAAAAGTACTTGTTGATCATTTCAAACGTTTGAAATTTGTGTGCTAGGTATAATAATGCGGCTTTCTAGCCGAATCTTGAGCTGTTTTAGCCATTTTTAATGATAGTTTAAATGAATTGGTGAAAAACTCAGAACATTTGGTTAGGATTATCACCTGGACCGTAAACGTCCAACAAATCCTTCCAAGCGATCTAAATGCATATGGGAAGCTTTTAATGGACGTAATCAAACGTCGAGCAATTTCAGAGTTTTTAACTTGGTGATTAAGCAGTTTACCGATTGCATGACGATGCTGATTTTTTGCCACCTACGCATATTTGGTTTCTCCCTTTTAGTAATATCTTCACACAGAAAATGGTCTCAATTAATTGGAAAGCAAAAGAAAAAAGTTTTTAAATTTTTGGGTGATAAACCTAGTTTCACAATTCTGAGAGCCATTTTAAAAAAATTGCCCCTTTTTTCCACCGTTTTTTTGTTCGCCATTGACTTCAACAATCGATTTATCCACCGAATTTTTCAATTAATTACATTTTTTTACACGAGATTATCACGCCCGTAAACCTCATTCACGCCTTAATACACATGCGCCATTTCCATAAATTGAATAATTAAAGACACCTAAAACATGAAATCTAATAGCCACATAACAAATTTAAGGGTAAGGCACTCTTGATATGGGTGCCCCCTTAAGAAAATTCCAAGGGGCACGGTTGGCCCCGGTGCCCGCGCAACCGCGTTTCGCGCCTATGATTCTGAGGATATCGCATATCAGATGAATTCCTTCTGGATTCATGTTTTTCTATCGGCCTTTCCTGAAGACCAGGTCCATTGTTTTCTGATAACCTATGCAGAGAGCCTCTTGGGTAACCCTCAAACATTGAACCGTTGAAGAATGATCACCGAAATAGATCCATATATTAATTTTTTAGACGAGCTTTTTGAATGGTGTTCCCCTCCCCCGGCACGGCGAGAATATAGGGTAGGCGCCGAGCCACCGGCACGGCGCGGGTTACCAACGGCATACGGCCAGTACATATACAATCGGTACCTCATTGATTCCATGCATCCGACATTTGCAAGTAATTATATAGCTCATTCTTAAAAACTTGTGGCCATAGGTATCCAGGCTCACAGACCTAGAATGGACGGATGACCTTAAATCAGCCGTCAAGTCATCCGAGGTCATGCGAGGCTCCAGACTTCTGTTAACGGTCATTTTGCGTTAGTAAATGCATAATAATGGGTATTTTTTTTGCGTCTAGGAGCCGTGAAAAACTGACCTTAAAACAATATGAGATTAAATAGCCTCAAGTATACGGAGCAAAAACGGAAATGCATTGGATATTGCATGGTAGGTAATGACGTGGAAAGTGGCCCTCGATTTTTGGTCTTAGGAGATATCATAAATTATTGTCAGTTCCATTTTAATGGTTATCCGAACTTACAAGTTTCGTACACGTCAACTATCGTGCAACAAGGTGGTAATCCTTAAATTTCGTCAATCACTGATGCGTTTTTCTACTGATTCCAGGGGTTATATTCAACGATGGCGGATCCAGAAAGTGTTATTTTTTGACAGTTTGGTTGTGGGGCCAAATCCCAAAAACTTATCGCATAATTCTGAAAACTCACTCGATTTCTGCTTGCTTATGTACATCAAATAACATAAACATTAATTTCAAACAAACTTTCTCCAGCTAAAAGATTTGCTTTAGTTAGTTTTTTACGCACAAAACTAAGAAATGTGTCAAAATTTTTTGACTCGCCGAGTTTTGGGTGGTTTTGGGGAGGAGGGCCAGTAGGCCCTTTTGGCCCCCCTGGATCCGCCATTGTAATATATTGCTTTATAACCAGTTTCCGAAAAATTAATTAAAAACACAAAATTTGCTTACATTTTTTTTCTCGTAAAATTAAAAAATACGAGATCAGTAGTTTGATAGCCGGTCTATATGTCAGTCAAATCCTAGGTCCCAAAATAACTGTAGTTGGCCGTCGGGCCGAGTTAGTGGCGTAAAATAGGCCAATACTACACCCTAGGAAGTGACTAGTATTCGACATCGGGCAGAACATACGTGAGACAGGATTTCAGGCTCAGTACTCACTACTCCTTGGCAGGCTAAGATCCTGCCCCCCCCCCCAACTTGAACATACTTCCTGCGTCCCTGTAGGTACTAGGTAGGTATTCGGGGCAGGTATTATGGAGCTGATAGCCAGCGGAAAGGTCACTGTCTCTCGAGCGTCATAGGCTCTCAGATACATCCTCATCTCACGCTGATACATACGTGTTTTGCCTCACTGTGAAGTCATTCAGCTTTTTTTGCGTTACTCCCTGTCTTGTCCCTATGACGTTCCCCCTGTTTCCATTGGTCACAAACACGTTACAAATAACCATTCAAATGTCAGAAGAGCGAGCCACCATTCACAGACACTGACCGTTTTAAGAGTTGATCGTTTTTGTGCTATTTATTGGAAGCACTGGAAGTAGGTGTCCCGCCGGTACCGGTCGGTGTTGGTTCACTTCACCATGGCGACAGTCGTGCAATTTGTGCTGCCATATTGTTACCGAACCAAACGTCAAGTGTGTCGCAAATGTCCGGTGTGGACCTACCGAGACCGCGGCCGCTCGCCATTGTCTGTCTGACTGCGTGCAATGCTCAAAGGACGACCTTTGATGTCGCCAGACCTTAACAGTATAGTAGTGTCTGTATAGTGTCTGTCATTCCTCGCAAACCGGCTTCGATTATCGTAAGTGTGTTTGTCGTTCTACTTGTGCGTGTCAAAAGCCAGAGCGCAGCTGATGTAGGATGCATCGCGTGCGCCAGAATCGCCAAATAGCTTTCACCATTAGTGATGGTTCTCTCCTACATTTTTTCCTACATTTTTTTCTGCTCAATGGGCTTGATGTTCTTGTGTACCTGATGTGTACCTGATGTGCCGCCTCTGGAATGGCGTTGGAGTGTGTTGAGCACACACGGCCCCGATGTGGGCAGAGGTGCGCTGTACGGCCGCTGTGGGTCACTGGGCAGACGGCTCTCGTCGATACCAGTGTCTGTTGGCTAGGTCAGAAGGCGGGGGACGCTGTGGCCGTCAGGAGAGTGGCCTGAGAGAGACGCTGTGGCCGTCAGGGGAGATCCCTTCGTTCCGACCTGAAGATAGGACGGGTGAGTTATGTAGACGGAATATTGCTGGTACCGTCTGTGAAAGAAATAATTTTAGAAGACCAACCACCGCTTGAACCCCAAATCCAACCATCTTCTGAGAAACATCGGAACAGATTGCCTTTCTCTGAAGTTCAACGTCTACAGAGCTCTCTGACCTTCTCGTGACGCTTCGCCGATCAGCTTCGGGGGATCGCGGCGGACCGGTGGGAGCGCGGCGGACCGGTAGGAGCGCGGCGGACTGGTGGGAGCGCGGCGGACCGGTAGGAGCGCGGCGGACCGGTAGGAGCGCGGCGGACCGGTAGGAGCGTGGCGGACCGGTAGGAGCGCGGCGGACCGGCGGGAGCGCGGCACCATGTCGGGTCTGCAGCGCCACTCTGACCTGGTGCGCCTCAGTCTGGCCGTGTGTGGCCGGACTGACGACTGAACGGAACTGCACCAGCCGCGGCCGCAGGCTCCGCGTGCCGGGCTCTCCAACAGCCGTGCCACTCGGGCTGCTTAGTGTCTGCTGGCGCTCGCCGTCATTCTGACTCCGGCCCAAGGCGGTCGGCAGCGCCTCAACATAATCCTGGTTTCCACCCGATCATCTTCAGCTTGTTCTTTCAATACAGCCTCGTTCTGGTTAGTTTTGTCACACAGCGTGACCGTCTACAGCGGCTTAACGCGCAGCTGGAGGCCCTGGAACGCAGGGGCGGCTGTGACGCCGTCTGCGCCGGGCGCGGAGTTCAGCTGCAGGCGCTGGCCATCTGGCTGCTCTCTGTTGCGTGCTTTGTGCTCTGGATCTTCTTCGAGATAGCGAACAAGGCGGCAGATGAGCCGATGATCTTGATCTCTATGTGGACGCCGAAGTCGTTGCAACAGTCGCCGGGCAGCTGGGTGGTGCTCAGCTTCCAGGTGCTGCGTTTCTTCTGGCTCACTGCTTGCCCTCCGTGGCCACCTTTCGACCAGCTGCTACTTTGTGTGGATGAAGGCGGCCGAGCTGACCTGAAGATGATCGGAGAACACTGGACGAGAGATGCGGCGACGTCTGAAGACTGAACCGCGAATGCGACGATGATCTGAAGTCGGACATGCCCAGACAGCGGTGGAAGTCGTGCTGACACGGGGAGGAAAGTGATGTCGGCGCCCGAGATGGGACCGGTGACAGCGGCGGTGGGTGGCGTCTGAGAAAGGTATCTGTTTTCATGGTGGCGGAGGCAACCGTGACGGCCTTCAGGAGGGCTCTGCATCCTGCCGACACGCCGTCAAAGACAACCCGACACCAGCAGCGTCCTCCGTGGCCACTATCCAGGAAGGCTGACCGGTACTTAACGACGGTGTTCACCCGCCTGGTCAGCGACATCAACGACATGACCTCGGTGTCCCGTCTTTCTTCAAATCACGCCGTAACCCTGATCACGTTTTAAACGGAATGCTATCTGGCTATGCGGTTCCTGCTGGATCGAGATGACGTCAACATGGTTATGCTGTTTGCCTACATCGTTGATCTGAGTCTGTTCGTGTCCCGCCTCATCATGTACTCCCTAGGCGGTGAAGAGATTATCCGGGAGAGCGCGGCGCTGCGGCAGGCTCTGGTCAATGTCTCCTGGCAGCGGCTGACGCCTCAGGCGAGCCAGCACCGGGGCGAGCTTGCTGGCTGAGCTGCAGAGCCGCCTCTTGCGTGGAGCCGCTCGCTTCTTCAGACCGTCAGGAAGGGCAACGTGCTCTCCATGACGGGTCTGTTTCTCACCTACTTCGTCATCATCATCCAGATGGTGCCGACGACGGGACAATAGATGGCGGATATTCCGCCTCTGCCGCCGCTGGTACAGAGAAAGTCAAGAGCTTGGCACACTGAGCTCTGGCCGGTATGGCAGGATGAGCTATGGCCGGTATGGCAGGATGAGCTATGGCCGGTATGGCAGGATGAGCTATGGCCGGTATGGCAGGATGAGCTGTAGCCGGTATGGCAGATGAGATATGGTCGGTATGGTAGGATTGAGCTTCTGGCTGGCCGGTATGGTCAGGATGAGTACTATGGCCAGGTATGGCAGGATGAGCTATTGCCGGTATGCGCAGAGATGAGCTATGGCCGGTATGGCAGGATGAGCTATGGCAGGAGTGAGCTGTGGCCAGTAATGGCAGGAATGAGGCCTGTATAGCCGGTTATTGGCAGGATAGAGATATGGCCGTAATGGCAGGATGACTGTAGCCGGTATGTAGCTAGGATGAGCTGTAGCCCGTAATGAGCAGGAATGAGATATGGACGGTATTGGTAGGATGAGCTCTGGCTTGGCCGGTATGGCAGGATGAGCTATGGGCCGGTTATGGCAGGATGAGCTATGGTCGGTATGGCAAAGATGAGTCTGCTAGCCCGGATGGCAAGAATGAGATATGGTCGTATCGGTAGGATGAGCTCTGGCTGGCCGGCTATGGTCCAGGAATGAGCTATTGGTCCGGTAAAGTAGTGATGAGCTTGGTTGGCCGGGGGTATGGCAGATGAGCTAATGGCCCGGTCCACCATGGCAGGGGATGACCTATGGCCCGGTAAATTAGTGCGCTAGTGTGTATTGGCGTCCTTTTGTTGTGCGGTGTCATTCAATGTGTAATAAGTATCAACGTAGCCCTACTAACGTTTGAAGTGAAGTCATGCAACTGCTGTGTATTTTTTATCTTGTAATGCAAAAATTACGCACTTAAATTCAGTCGACTTCTTTTTCCCTAAGACAATGTCGCTTCATGTGGAGTTGACCAGTAGACCAGTGGTCTGGTGTTGACCAGTAGATTGTCTAGCTAGTGGCGACCAGTGACCACTGACCAGCTGGGTGTAACGAAGGACATATTCGTTAATGGATGTTAATAGTATTTAGCAAGTTATGATTTGTTGGTATGTCAATAAATAAGTGTCATTGTGTAAATAAATAAGTAAAGCCGCTGTTACATTGCTGACCGTCTGCTACATAGTAATAATAATAATAATAATATAATAATAATAATAATAATTAATTAAATAATAATAATAATAATCATATAATAATAAATCAATATAATCAATAATATTAACTAATAATATAATAATAATAATAATTAATAATAATAATAATATAATAATAATAATAATAATCAATAATATAATCATAAAATAATAATAATAATAATAATATAATAATAATATAATAATAATAATATAACCTTTAATAATTAATAATAATAATAATAATAATATAATAATAATAATAATTAATAATATAATATAATAATAAATCATATATAATAATATAATAATAATAATAATAATAAATAATAATAATAGGGATAATAAAATAATAATAATAATAATACTAATATAATAATATAATAAGTAATATAAAATAATAATAAATATAATAATAATGATTTAATAATAATATAATAATAATAATAATGTTGTATTTATCACACACAATAATGTCATGGAGATACGTGGTACAATTCAGGGCAATATTTTAACGTATTTGACTTCGTCCCGAATTGGCGTTCTATTTCGGGACGCAGTTTAATAGTTAAAATCATGTCTGACTACAATTTCGTGGCTATGGATGGCAACATACAGCCGTAGGCTTAGCCGTGGGTGCTCTCCGCCCAATCTGAGGCTGTTCCTACTGTTCAAGCCTTATCAGATAAACGGGCGATAAAAACACAAAAATTAACAGTTTCAAAACTAAATCACAGTTCTCGCCATCACTCCGGCCGCAGGATACACCCCACCCTCACATCCCCAGGCCGCTAAGCGCATCAATTGTCACCATTCGGGCTTTCCCAGGTTCAGTCCACAGGTGAGTCCTCCTCCTTGGTTTATGCATTGTTTTTCTTCTTCTAAGAACTTCTGTAAACTTAATCGTATTTTGTATTTTGTTTTAAGTGGTGTTTACTAAAATCGTTTGGTATTTATTAAAAATTGCTGAAAGGCATCAGCTACTAACAAGCTAGCATCAGCCGTTGGCCCTGCTCCGGAAATGAGATTATTTAATAATGAGTGGTCCATAGGAATGTTGAGTCTTGTAAGATGAGTGAGCAGCATGCATAGGCGTACCCAGGGGGGGGGGCAAAGGGGTAAATGCCCCCTAAAGGTCCGTGCGTGCCCCCTTGGCCAATGGGCCCCCCTGACCAATGGCCCCCTTTGGAAATAGGGCCCTTAATGGGCGCCATATAACTACTATGTTGCGGCGCCCTAAAGCCACAATCATAATCGAAATAGGGCCCGAAGGGCCCTATTTTCTCTAAAGACCACGCGAAGCGGGGTCTTAAGAGTATTTAGAGCACATCAGAGGCTCTTCAGAGGTTCTTCAGAGGTTTTTGAGGTCAGAGTACCCCTTAAGGCGATCAGAGTGCCATCTCAGGCGGCCAGAGTGTCTTCTCAGGTGGCAAGAGGGCCCCCTCAGGTGGTCAGAGTCATAGGCGTACTACGGGGAGGGGGCAAAAGGCAATTACCCCTGAAGGTCTGTGCTTGCACCTTTGACGGTTGACCCATGTGCCCCATTTGGAATAAGGGCCCGAAGGGCCCTATTCCTAATATAAAGACCACGCAAAGTGTGGTTTTCAGAGCACTTCAGTTTTTTCCGAGGTTCTATAGGTCAGAGTGCCCCCTCAGGCGGCTCTGGGGTTTCATGGATGCAGAGGCAAACAATGCCTTTGGAGCATCAACTGGACCTCACACATTTGGCTAGTGCGGCCAGAGACGCAGCCAGACCTTCGTCAGGGGGAACGGCATCCCAAGGGCCCCCCTCAGCGAAGGCCTCTTGAAAAAATGTCGCGAAAATAAAAATCTCCACGGATTTAAGGCCACTATATTTTGCAGGGCCCCAAAAAAGTCGCAAAAAAGGAACGTCGACGACCATTTTTTAGTGAAAAAGTCGGTCCGATTGGGGGGCACATGCACCATTTGCCCCCTGCTAGTGCCTCAGTGCACGAAATAGGGCCTGCGCCCACGGATGCTCTCGCACAATTTGGCCGTATTTCGCCGGCCTGGCAAAATACGCGCGAGTTTTTTTGGTCGGGATGTACCTGGGGTCCCCTGCAAAAATGTTTTTCATTATTTTTTGTTTCATTTTTTTTTTAAATGTGCCCTCTCTAGAAATCATAGTGGGCCTAATCCGATGATTTTTTTTCAGTGGGGTTACCTTGTGCCCCCGACCCGAAAATTGCCCCCCTCCCCGCTGAAGCGAATCCTGGTTACGCCACTGGCTACATGCCTGTTGGGCTAAATAGGTTGATTGGCCTTGGTTATTCGCTAATGGTTGTTAATAGTAGGGGAGTATTTAGCAAGCTATTATTTGTTGGTATGTCAATAAATTAGTGTCATTGTGTCAATGAATTAGCAAAACCGCTGTTGCATTGCTGACCGTCTACTACATGCCTGTTGGGCTTGATAGGTTGATTGGCCCAGGTTATAGCTTACATATGTGAACGTATATTTCCCTTGGCTGTGTTCCGCTGTTTCTTTACTCTTATATTTTGTCCTTAAAAAAGAAACGAAATTAATACAAGGTCATAAACTGTATTTTACACTCATCAAAGGTTATCACAGACTATGAAGAAACAGTTTCGGCCTGTTCAGAGGAACATTATATAAACAGACAAGAAGCACGCTGAAATGCGTGCCTGTACCCTCATAGTGCACACAGAACATACACATTACATCTACGGAGCATTACAGCGTCCCATTAAAGGAGCTCGCAGCCTACGGACAACCTGTCTGGACTGGACCAACGGCTTAAGGAGCTTGTTAGACCGCTCCATCATGCGTCACGATCTTCGCCTGTACACAGTCGAGGCGAGGCATTTTACTTGGCGAATACACAGGTCCCTGGCTGACTGACGGCGGCAGTGTCGATGCCCCTTCAAAACACGAGCGGAACAGGCCTCTTCACTGTTCAGTTTTCAGTGTTCAGCCGCAGGATCCAGCCTGTTCTGTCTGTTCAGCTCCAGGAGTCGGTTCGTTTGTTAAGCGTCGCGCCCGGTGGCGACCAATGTTCAGTGTGAACCCTTTATGTGGTCGCGGATCCGCCGCTGTCTAGCTGGAACTGCATAGAGCAGCGGCCGGGGGGACCTGGGTCGCTTCGCGCCGGGCAGGAGGGGAAGTTAACACCGGAGAAGACCGCGCTGGTGCAGACCCGGCGACACGCAGTCCGCTGGTCTGCTAATCTGTTGGTCTGCTGGTCTGCCCAGTCCGCCCAGTTCCCAGGTCTGCCCGGTCCGCCCAGCTCCCAGGTCCGTCCGGTCAGCCAGTGACTCTTGCCTCTTGCGCTCACCGGCTCGTCATTGCGCACGTGTCGTCCCATGTCACACGTGGCGGCACGTCTCACGTGTCGTCCCATGTCACACGTGGCAGCAGGTCTCACGTGTCGTCTAATGTCACACGTGGCGGCACGTCTGACGTGGCGTCACATGTCACACGTGGCGGCACGTCTCACGTGAGCCAACCTATCCCGTTTGAGTCGGCCGCCGCTCACTGCGCTCGGCGCGCTGATGGGCCGTGCTGCCGCTGATGGCTGACCTCAGCTGCTGCCGCTGATGGCTGACCTCATCGGCCGAGTCCGCTGGACCCCTCCAGGCTAGTGTTGACACAGTGGCCGTTGGGCGTGGCGGCGAACCCTGCCGGACACAGCGCCCGGTTCTCGGGCAGTGACGCGAAACTGGAGCGGAACTTCTGCTCCAGCTCATCGCGACACTGGCCGGAGAAGTCGCGCTGAGAGCCGGCTGGACAGCGCACCTTGGGCGGGTCGAACACGGCATGCAGCTGGTTCAGTTGACAGTCCACTTTGAGCGTGTGGATGTCGATCGTCAGCTGGCCGCCGGCCGGGCACGGGTCGTCGTCGCGCCACTCCACCGCCGAGTAGCACGGGGGCGGTACACCGCGCTCGGCGTCCCCCCAGGGCACCTCGCCGTCCGGGCAGGTGGTGGGCTGGCAGACGGCGTGGTGAGCACCATCCGGCACCACCAGGTGCTCGCCGGCGGGGCACGGGCCGCGCTGGTATACCGGGTAGCAGCGGTTCTCCGCGGGCCAGTACACCTGGTACGCCAGGCAGTCACAGTAGCCGTGTCCGAACTGGTCGAGGAAGGCGCCCTGGCCAGCGGGGCAGGCGCCGTTGACGTCGTCGCTGGTCGACTTGCAGATACCGTCGAACAGGGCGGAGCCGATGGCGCAGGAGCGCGGCAGGCAGGCGGCGTCGCCCGTCTCCGGGTGGACGACGAACCAGCTGCCCTCCTCGCAGTCGGCCTCCTTGCTGGTCCACAGCTTCTGGCAGTTGCCGGTGGCGTTGTCGTACCCGTAGTACAGATCGCCACCGCAGCTCGGGATCGGGAACCGCTCCTCCTGGCCGCTGTCCGGGAAGAGAACTTTGTCGCTGATGTTGGAGCTGCTGCTGCCGCTGCCGCTGCTGCTGCTGCTGCGCTGCCGCTGCTGCTGCGCTGCTGCTGCTGCTGCCCGCTGCCGGTGCTGCTGCTAGCGCTGCCGCTGCCGCTGCTGCTGCCGGTGCTGCTGCTGCCGCTGCCGCTGCTACTGCCACTGCCGTTGCTGCCACTTCCGCTGCTACTGCTGCTGCCACTGTTGGTGCTGCTGCCACCGCCGCTGATGGCAGGCTCCACAGGCGCCTTTGTTGTACTTGCCTCAGTTTCTACTTCAGGCCTCGGCACTGGGCCGTCCTCGATCACCGGTCCGGAGGTGGCCGGCGTCGGCGCGTCCGGAGAAGTCCAGTCTGGCCGCCGGGTAGGAGGGTTCGGGATCGCCGCCTGGCTGCCGCCCGTGGCCTGACCATGGCCTCCCGACGGCCTGCGCTGACCTGGTTTGACCCGGGGATGGTCTGGTCTGACCCGGGGATGGTCTGGTCTGACCGAGGGATGGTCTGGTCTGACCGGGGGCTGGTCTGGTCTAACCGGGGGCTGGTCTGGCCTGGCCCGGGGACGGTCTGGTATGACCGCGGGTTTATCTGGTGTGGCTGCAGGCTCATTGAACTGGCTGCTGGGCCGTTGGTGTGGATTATCGGGCACGACCGACGGCCGGGCGATCTCCACCTCCTCCTCGGGGAAGTAGAAGTTGCGTCCGGTGCTGGGCGGCGGGTCGGGCCGGGGCTCGGGTCGGCGTGCTGCCGGGCGCTGACGGTTGAGCCGCGGTGCTGTCCGGTCATCGTCGACGGGGAAGAAGATGGTGGAGCGGGGCATGCCGCCGCTGACCGCCAACAGGGCAGCTGTGACGGAGAGCAGCAGGCACGCTGTTAGCGGTGACATGGTGCGCTGGTGAGACTGTGGAGACGGGTGTCGAGCTCGCCGCTGCCGGTGGTGGCTGACAACTCGGCTGCACGGAGAGTTGGTCGGCACGTGACGGGATGTTTCACTGAAGACCGGGAGAGCGGTGAAGACGTGACGTGACGTCCGGTAGTGACGCGTAGTTCGCCACTCAGGAACCTCGCCGGGGACTTGTCTGAGAGGGTGGCCGCTGGTTGTCAGTCGGAACACAGGACCACTGCGGTGATGTCCGGAGTTCTCAGTCTGACGTCTGCCCCGTCCGATGGTCAGACCGGCACTGAATACGTCTCCAGCCTGTCCGGCCGTGTGTATATCAGCCCGGCCGAACGGCGGCGTCATCGTGGCGTCACCAGAGAGTGTGACGTCACCCCGGCAGTGAGGACCGGCTCCGGACGGCGGCTGAACTGTGTGTGTAGGTGACATCACCAGAGAGTGTGACGTCAGTGAAGAGCGGCTCCGGACGGCTGCTGAGCTGTGTGAGTAGGTGACGTCACCAGAGGCTGCCTCGAGGCCTGTTTGTATGTGTGTCTGTGGAGTTGCGGTTCCGAGAAACCGTCGCGCACGTGAATTCCGACACTTTCCAGCCTCGGGGTGCTGGGAGCGGAACTCGACGAATAGCTTACGGCAACTCAATCCCCATATTGTTGTCTATATTTGGACGCGTTAATTGGTAGCCGCTGTGGGGTTTTCCGCAGATTTGGCTTCTGAGATTGGATAACAAACCTGGGGGGCCGCCGTGACGCAACTTTGCTTGATATTAAATATTATGTGCAACCCCGTCTGGAGGGAAATTCGAATGCCGAATTACTGATTTAAGCTTAGTTACATTAACAGCCTTGGTTGCCGATACCGATTTTAACAAGAGAACGAAAATATGCGTGTAATCGGTTGAAATCAGTGACGTATTTACTATTTAGAAATCCAAGTTCTCAAGGGGCGTCAAACCCCAACACGAGGGTGCCTTCAGCGAAAAATGTTGTTGAGCGGCAGGGGGGGTAAGGCTCCGATATTTTTCCAAGGGCGCCATTCCGGCTCCCACATGCCTCCAAAGGCACCCTCCGATGTATCCTTGAAGGCGCCATCCCACGGCAAATAGCTCCAAAGGCGAACTCCATTACAACTTTGAAACCGCCCCCCTCATACCTCCAAGGGCGCCCTCCGATACACATTTGAAGGCTCCCTCCCACATATCTTCAAAAGCGCCCTCTGATACACTGCTGAATGAGCTCTCCCACACGCCTCCAAAGGCGCCCTCCGGGCTCCAATACCTACACCTATGAAGGCACCCTCCCACATACCTCCGAAGATGCCATCCGATACAGCTCCGAGGGCGCCCTCTCAAATAGCTCCAGAGGCGCCCCCGCCTCACATTCGGTGAAGGTCGCCTTTGGAAGTATGTGGGAGGCCGCCCTTTAAGAGTGCATCGGAGGGCGCCCTTTTTTGAGGTATGTAGAGGAATAGTGTCTTCAGAGGTGTATCGGAGCGCGCCTTACATTCAGTGGAAATAGCGCCTTAGGTACATGAGGGCGCCCAAGGGGCATTGTGCAGTGACCCCCCTAAATACGTCCCTGGTGACAATATACCTCAAATTAAAGACATGTCTCATCGATGTTGTCCTCACCGAAGCGTGCTATGATTTGCTTTACGGCGTCTAGCCGTGCCATATTGTACATTCT
Source organism: Semibalanus balanoides (assembly GCA_014673585.1). Taxonomy (NCBI): domain Eukaryota; kingdom Metazoa; phylum Arthropoda; class Thecostraca; order Balanomorpha; family Balanidae; genus Semibalanus; species Semibalanus balanoides. The sequence goes on along the minus strand of VOPJ01013138.1, from coordinate 161,005 downwards.
TGTGTTTTGAGTTAGCTGATTTCGAGGCAACATGCCACCCTATCTATGAACATGTTTGCGATGCCTGTTTGATATGGCTGTTGGCTGGTCTCGGACATTACCGTCAGTGAGATGCGGCTGTGTCGTTATCTCTATACAGATCGTGTGTTAGGATCCTCCGCTAGCGTGGGTTCTTTGGCGTCCACGTCAATTGTACAAGTAAAGGACGCTCTACAAGTAAAGGAACAATGCATGACAGTAAAATCAGAATTTTTAAAAAGCAAAAGCATTGTTACAAGTAAAAGACGCTCTGATACAATGCATGACAGTAAAATCAGATTAAAACGCAATAACACAGCATAGTAACTAAATACGCCGGGTCATACCATTACCTAAAGGTGTTCCCCGGCACGTTGTTCCCATGCGAAATGGCCAAAGCTGCGTCGCGCGAACTCGGTCCTAACTTCGGCAAGCTGCAGCTGACCATACTCGCTACTGCTCGCGTTTGGCGCAACAGACACCTCGCTAAACGCGAGAGAGCAGCTGCTCCGTCAGGGCATGGCCTCACAAGAAGGACCTTAGCAAGCGGCGCATGGCAACGATTATCCTCGCTCAACGTAGCATCTCATCGACCAGTGCCTCCAACCCTAACTATGACCTGCAGTGCTGACTGCTAACGAAGGTCGGAGTGGGTGATACCGGGCAAGACCGGATTGGATACCGGCCGCATTCGGCCTCTTCACCGTTGTGTGTAGGCGTGGGACACAGGAGCACACAACAGGCAAACACACACACAGCACACACGCACAACACACACCACACACACACACACCACCACACGGACACACATCACACACACAACAAACTGTCAGTCACGCACGCAACCCACGCACACGCACACGCACACGCACACGTGCACACGCACACGCACACGCACAGCACAACGCACACGCACACGCACACGCACAGCACACGCACACGCACACGCACACGCACAGCGCCACACGCAACACGCACAGAGTCGCACACGGAGAACACACGCACACGCAACCCGCACACGCAACACGCCACACGCACACGTGACCACACCAGTTCAACCGTGGACACACACACACACACACACACACACACACACACACTGGATGTCCGCTCCGCAGCCGACAGCTGTAGTCAGATCGGCAGCTGGAGCTTCGGTCATAGGCTCAATCCGAGCTTCAGTCGGAGCTTCCGTCCGAGCTTTAGCCAGAGACGCGGTCACAACTCAGCCAAACTTTCGCTTGAGCTACAGTCCAATTTTGCGTTAAAGCTTGTGAAATATTTTTCCTCCATCGTGATCACTAATGACTCTTTTTTACATTAAGTATCAATGAAAAGTGCCGACAATCTCAACATTTTCTTAACCCATCAACCAGATGAGTAACAATCGCGGAACCTCTCGCCACGGAAAAGTTAACCGATGCCAGATTGTGCACTCAAATATATCCGCCGAAAATCCCATCTAACCTGACAAAACCTCTATAGCGGTCTGGCGCTCTCAGATGACCACCTGCTGCTTCTGTTCAGAGCGCCCGTTCTGCCGCATCACCACGCTGCTGCTGAGTGACGGCTCAGTGACACAGCTGAGTGACGGCACAGCTGAGTGACGGCTGAGTAACGGCTGAGTGACGGCACAGTGACGGCGGAGTGACGGCACAGTGACTGGCGCCTTTGTCCGTGCCTCCTGTCTCTGCCGCGGGCAGCGAGTGTGTCACCCAGCGGCCAGGGTAGACTCCCGCTGGCGCGGGTGTGTGTTTGCTGACCTGATGCTGGTCAGGAGGCCTGCCGGCGCCTGTTTTACTAACGGGTTCGTCTGCCAGCTCCTGTCTGGGGGGGGGGTATGAGTGGTACTGTGACTAGTGGTGATCCGCCGGATATGACCGGTCCCTGACTGGCTCCATCAGCGGAGGATATCCGGCCGGTGACCTATGCGTGTGTGTGTGTGGTTTCCAGGTGACGACAGTGGAGAGAGGGTTGGTTGCTGGGTAGTGGGCGGCCGGCTGTGGTGACCCGTGTGGGTGCCCTCTGTTTGCCGAGTGTGGCTGCGGTGACCCATATAAGTGCCTTCCGTTAACCGAGGGCGGTTATCTCGCGGCTGTGAGATCCAGAGGCTGATCCCCCGGCAGTGACTTGGTCGTGGTGACGTCACATCACGTCTCCTGGCAGTGACGTCACATCCGTGTGTCGCGTGCCGTCCGTGCCCGTGCCACGGGGAACGGGAGGCAGTGGTCATGGACTAGCAGCAGGCGGCAGCAGCCGTTATTCTAGGAAGGAAGCGGTGCGGGGCACCTGGTTCCGGTAGCCGGTACGGATCAGGACTTGTCGAGGCCGGCCACCTGATGATTACGTCATACCTGTCGACCCCGACCATGAGGATACTTCAGGAACTGCACAGAGCAAGAATGGTGTTTTTTTGGGGGGGTCAGCCGACAGAGCTTCAACCGGCTGTAGCGTTAAGTTTAGTCCAAGGCTGTGTTCTGGCACATGGATTCCCGTGGGGATTCCGGGAATCAGCAGAAAGGTGCTTTCTACCGATTTCCGAAGCAATGAAGTAACAGGAATATCAATTTATAATTACATTGCCGAACTGCGGTAGAGTAAAATGCCCGCTGGGGATTTCAGGGATTCCCGCAGGGAATGTGACGGTCAGAACACAGCCCAAATCAATCTTATCAAAGCCAAGCCAAAATATATGCATTTAGTATCGACACTTTGAGGGGATGCGTTATTATCGTCGTCATTACTTCGTTTGGTTCCTGTCTGAGAGCTGCTGTATCGTAGCTCGTCGGACTGAGGTCCGGCCACAAGGCTGGAACGGGTGAGAGCTTCCAGGCTGACACAGTTCGCTGAGGTCCTGTCGTCGGCTTGACGGTTGCCGCCACAACACGGAACGGGAGGGTGAGAGACTTACCAAGGCTACACAGTTCGCTGAAGGTCTGCCGTCGACTTTGTGTGCCGAACGGCCACGAATAGCGAATGGACGGGTGAGAGCTGTCCAGGCGTAAGAAACACAGTCGCTGAGAAGGGTCCTAGCCGGTCTGGCTGAACGGTCCGCCAACAATACTGGAACGGGTGAAACTTCACAGAGCTGACAACGGTTCGCTGAGAGGTCCTGCCGTCGGCGAGGGTCCGGGCCCACAAACCCTGGCACGGGTGAGAGCCTTCCAGGCTTGACACGGTTCCGCTGAGGGCCTGCCGTCGACTGAGGTTCATGGCCCACAATGCCTGGAACGGTGAGCTTCCAGGCTGACACGGTTCGCTGAGGTCTCTTGCCGTCGACTGAGTCCGGCCACCAAGTGGAACGGTGAGAGCTTTCCAGGCTGACCACGAGTTCGCTGAGGTCTGTCTGGTTAGGTCCGCCACAATGCTGGGAACGGGTTGAGAGTTCCAGGCTGACACGGTTCGCTGAGGTCCTGCCGTCGACCTGGGTCCTGGCCAGCAATACTGGAACGGTTGGAGAGCTTCTGCAGGTGACACGGTTTCGCTGATCCTGTCCGTCGAGCTGAGGCCGGCCACAATTGCCTGGAACGGGTGAGAGCTTCCAGGCTGACACAGTTCGCTGAGGTCCTGACGTCGGCTGAGGTCCGGCCACAATACTGGAACGGGTGAGAGCTTCCAGGCTGACACAGTTCGCTGAGGTCCTGACGTCGGCTGAGGTCCGGCCACAACACTGGAACGGGTGAGAGCTTCCAGGCTGACACAGTTCGCTGAGGTCCTGCCGTCGGCTGAGGTCCGCCACAATACTGGAAACGGTGAGAGCTTCCAGCTGACACGGTTCGCTTGCAGGGTCGCTGGTCGTCGGCTGAGGTCCGGCCACAAGGCTGGAACGGGTGAGAGCTTCCAGGCTGACACAGTTCGCTGAGGTCCTGCCGTGACTGAGACGGCCACAAGGCGAAACGGGTGAGAGCTCCAGGCTGACACGTTCGCTGAGGTCCTGTCCGCGGGACTGAGGTCCGGCCACAATACTTGGAACGGGTGAAGCTTCCAGCTGACACGGTCGCTGAGGTCCTTGCCGTGAACTTGATCGGCCACTAACTGGAACGGGTGTGAGCTTCCAGGCTGACACAGTCGCTTGAGGTCCTGTCGTCGGTTTGAGGTCCGGCCACATACTGAACGTAGGTGAAGAAGCGTTCCAGGCTGACCACGTTCGCTGAGGTACCTGCCGTCGACTGAGGCCGGCCACAGTTACGAAAGGGTGGAGCTTCCAGCGGGACACACGGAGTCGCTGAGGTCCGTCGTCCGGGCTGAGGTCCGGCCCAAACACTGGAAACGGGTGTTGAGAGCTTCCAAGGCTGACCCACGGTTCGTGACCTGAGGTCACAATACTGGAACTCAATTAGAGTTACCAGGATGAACACAGTTCTGTTGTATGAAAGGGTGCTGCCGGTTCCCCACTTGAGGAAATCCCAAGCACTTCGAGGTGGAAACGCCTATTAAGCAGGCGGTGTCAACTCCAGCACTAAGAAGCTTTCTCAGTGTTCTGATGACAAGTGTGTTCTCTCAGTAGCTTCCCACTGATAACTGTGGCTCGGGACTGGGAGCGTGGTTTCGCAGCATTTTGTGAAAAGCGTGATTGTATTCAATGTGATGGGTTGTCTTAAAGAAGACCGGTGACAATGTCCGACACCTTGTGTCTAGTCTAGGTCCCTAGAAAGAGACTCTGCATCCGGCAGTTAAGTTCGCTCACAGAGACTCTATAACCATATTCTCTCCTGGGCGAACTTCCCACTTGACCGCCCACAGCGGCTTCATGTATTTCACCTTAGAAGGAGTGACAGTCGATTGTCTTGGTAGCAAAAGCATGTTTGCTTTGAGCTCTTGGAAAATACTCACGAAGACTGCCAATAGGAAAGAGTGAATGCATGACAAACGCGATGGCGCGTCTGGGAAAAACCCGTCTTGGAGCCATCTTGGCGTCACGGGCCGCACATGTTGAGGCACGGTCAACTTGGGCTTGAAACCCCCCCCTATTCACAAACAGTCACCCTCTGCCTTTACCGCACATACTCTTACTGACCCCGTCTGGACCCCCACCTGCCCCCGTCTGACCCCCTCCTGACCCGTCTGACCCCCACTGACCCCGTCTGACCCCCACCTGACCCCGTCGACCGCCCACCTGACCCCACCTACCCCCATCCTGACCCCCACCTGACCCGCCTGACCCCGCCTGACCCATCCGATCCCATCGGACCACGCTTGAACCCAACCTGACCAACCTGTCCCCGTCTGACCTAGTCTGATCCGGTGCCCCCACATGACCCGCTGACCGTTGCCACCGTCGACGCCGTCTGACCCGTCTGACCCCGCCTGACCCGGTGGCCCCGTTCTCGCCCTCGTGTGGAGTCATCCCCTGCTGACCGGTTCCCTACCTCTGTTGTCCACAGAGTTTGTTCACGGCTCGCTGGCGGACCTGCTGAACTGCCACGTGACTGCGCGACCACGGAGGAGTCTTGGGCGCGCCATCGCGAGCATGGACGCACTGAGACATTCTCTGGTGAGACTCCGACCTCAGCTGAACTGACCTCAGACTTCTGACCTGACCTCAGCGACCTGAGCCTCAGTACCTGACCTCAGCTGACCTACCTCAGCTGACCTGACCGTCGAGACTGACCTGACCTCAGCTGACTGACCTCAGCTGGTCCTGACCTCAGCTGACCTGACCTCAGCTGACACTGACATCAGCTGAACCCGGAACACAGCTGACTGACATCAGTGACCTGACCTCGCTGGACCTACTCAGGCTGACCCTGATCTCAGCGACCCTAACACCTACACGCTGACCTAACTTCACGTGACCTGACCTCAGCTGACCCGACCTCCAGCTGACCTAACCTGACACTTGACCCTGACCTCAGCGTACTCTGATTTGCACTGGGCTGACCTTCGCGATTGACATTGACCTCACGCTGAATTGCTCTAGTGCTGAAGCCACTTATCCGAGTAAACAGCCCTATGGAATGACATCATGTGTCTTGACGAGTGATATTGCTATAAGCGTGTTTTAAGAGATGCACGCGATGGCCTCAAGCTGCTGATTGGTTGCTTGGATCAATGATAAATGTGGGATAACTGGACTGAAATGGCAGAGGTGTATGATCGTAGATCAGGGCGGACACTGGACAGTGCGAGCTGTATTCGGAACTGCTTTGTTGAATTTTTCGTTTTGTCCCGGAGTTAAAAAAAGATCCCGAATCGGCCAGGGTATGTAGAGAACGGATGGAGAGGGGAATGCGGGTAAAAAGTGGACTACGGGATAGGGAGGAGAGGAGTTTACACAGGCGCAGTTTTTTGTGAACCTCCGTCCGAAACATCGCCGTGGATCATCCGTAAAGGTATGCTAATGTTAAGAGCCAAACCGGTGTAACGCACTAGAAATATTGAAGCCGCCGTTAGGTAGCTGGTGGATTTCTTGACCAGACGGTGCGTGACCACTGACCACTGACACTGACCACTGACACTGACCACTGACACTGACCACTGACCACTTGACTAGGACACTGACTAGGGACACTGACCACTGACCACGACCACTGACCACGGACCACTGACCACTGACCATCTAACCACTGACCACTGACCATTGACCACTGACCACCCCGACCCACCGAATCCACCGACCACTGACTCCACTGACACCACTGAACCACTGACACCATGACACGACGTGACACCCACTGACACCACTTGACACCCACATGACACCACTGAGCCACTGCTCCACTACACACACTGGTACAGCCACTGACACCACGGAATCACCGTGTGAACACGGAACAGGAACACGTGAAACGGAACACGGAAAACTGACCATGACCATTGAACAGTTGTCAACATGTTGACCACTGACGACTGACCAACTGACCACTGGACTTATCTGCCACTGACCACTGACCACTGTACTCCTACTGACCCACCCACCCACTGACCACGGACCACGGACCAGTTGACCACGACCACGACCAGCTGACCACTGCGACAGCTTGACCTTTGCCACTGACCACTGACCACTGACCACTGACCACTGACCATATCTCTATTCTGACCACTGACACTGACCACTAACACTGAACATGAACACTGAACAACTGAACACTAACACTGAAACAATAACACTGAACACTGAAACACTGAACACTGACACTGAACACTGAACACTGAACACTGACCATGACCACTGACCACTGACCACTGACCACTGACAGCTGACAGCTGACAGCTGACCACTGACCACTGACCACTGACCACATACTATGACACTGACTAGGACACTAACTAGGACCTATGCGGCATAACAAAAGGATCCTGACAACCGTTCAGAAATGAATGTCACCCCGTCGCCTTCAATTTCCTGGAATGGTAAATCCCATTAAGTCCCTCTTAACCTTGGAGTTTGCGTGGAATGGGAACTCCAGAACTCCAGGTACCGTTATCTGCGGCTGGAGATCTGACATCAGCCGTCGTTTTTCCGGCAGTCTGCAGTCGGCGCGCGGCCCGGCCGACTCTGGAGTTTCCAGCCTGCCGCCGCCAGACGGCAGCACCCTTGCAGCGGCTGCTGGTCGACCCGGACACCGTGTCGCTCGAGTTCATCACCCTGGAGACCATTAACGTGAGGGAGAGATAGAGAGACGGCAGGTCCTGCGACCTGTCATGGCGACTGGGACGGGGCTCGGGAAACTGTGGAGAGTGGAGAGTGGAGAGTGCTGGCAGCAAGGGTGGCATGATGTGTGGGTTTCAAGTGAACTTTGTTTAAGGTGTTGGTATGAGCGTTATGGATGTTTTGGATGTTGATGAGTAAGTTATGGATGTTTTGGATGTTGATGAGTAAGTTATGGATGTTTTATGGATGTTTTGGATGCTGATGAGTAAGTTATGGATGTTTTGAATGTTGATGAGTAAGTTATGGATGTTTTGCGAGTTTGCTTGATTAAATGAACATTGTGCATTTCATCAGAGCCAGCACACAACACAGTTGTTTGGTTAGTATGGCAATCTGTTAAGGAAAATATTAATCGGGCACTTCAGTGTAACATAGTATGAATCGTATTTCAACAAGTCGGGTTCTGACAGTTTCTTTAAAGCAGACCGATATACAATTTACATCAGCCGGCTATGTTTTCAGCGATCCATCTCGTTTGCTGCTTATCACTGTGTATGTCTGTCTGTGTGGCTCGCAGAAAACTCTGAAGCGGGTGCGTCACTGTCTGAGCGGCCTCCCATCGGCGCGGCCCGGACACCCGGAGGGAGACAGAATGGTGCGGGAGGTCCACCTGACGGCCGAACTGATGGTCACCGCTGCCAGGTAAGACACCCGGAGGGAGACAGGCTGGTGAGGGAGGTCCACCTGACGGCCGAACTGATGGTCACCGCTGCTAGGTAAGACACCCGGAGGGAGACAGGCTGGTGAGGGAGGTCCACCTGACGGCCGAACTGATGGTCACCGCTGCTAGTAAGACACCCGGAGGGGGTTTAACAGGCTGGTGGAGGGAGGTCCACCTGATGGCCGCACTGATGTCAGCCGCTGCTAGGTAAGACACCCGGAGGGAGACAGGCTGGTGAGGGAGGTCCACCTGACGGCCGAACTGATGGTCACCGCTGCCAGGTAAGTCAGTCACTGCCCAGCGACATGAGACGAAACATGGACGACAAATGCTACTCGATTGTGGTACCTTTCAAACTAATATTAGTCTAAACTAAAAGTGTGCTAAAGCTTAAATTAAAGTACGTTAAATAAGCTTATAGCTGAAAGGAAGTGTCTGCTTACCGAAAACCCTCTAGGATCGCAGGCCCAAAACCTGAGTCAGATGAATATCTTCATTGTACTGTTTGCAACTTGTGTTGGCATAGCTGGCGCAGCTGTCCTGTGTCGATGAGTTCACGGTTGTTTGTTGTCGTGACCTGTTATGGTGTTGATTTGCGTAATCTGTAGCGGTTGAAAGCAAATTGATGCGGCGCTTCTAGTGCTGTGCCTCTGTGATTCGTGATAACATTACGGCACCGTGGTCGGGTGAAGCCGTAGCCGATAACCGTTTCCTGTTCCCGCGCAGGATCGGTCGGGCGTTAATCTCGCTCGGCACCAACCCGCACAGCAACCTGGGCTACTCGGTCATCAACCTGGGCGTGGCCAACCTGGCGCCTACCTTCTGTACTGACACGGCTAACAAGTGAGTAGTGACGCCGCGGGACGGACTCCGGTGGAGCTGGGGCGGCCTCCAGTGGGATGGAGTGGCCTCCAGTGGAGTTGGAGTGGCCTCCAGTGGGATGGGGCGGCCTCCAGTGGGATGGAGTGGCCTCCAGTGGAGCTGGGGCGGCGTCAGTGGGGTGGGGCGGCCTCCAGTGGGGCGGCCTCTACGGGGTGGGATGGCCTCCAGTGCGACGAGATGACCTCCAGTTGGGTGGTGTGGCCTCCAGTGGGATGGAGTGGCCCTCCAGTGGAGCGGGCGGTCCTCCAGTGGGGCTGTCGGGTGGCGCTCCCAGTGGAGCTGGGGCGGCCCTCCGTGGGATTGGAGTAGGCCTCCAGTGGAGATGGGCGGCCTCCAGTGGATGGGAGTGACCTCCAGTGGAGCTGGGGCGGGCCTCCAGTGATGGAGTGGCCCAGTGGAGCTGGGCGGGCCTCCAGATGGATGGAGGCCTCCAGTGGAGATTGGGCGGCCTCCAGTGGGGTGGGTGTGCCCAGTGGCATGCTGGGGTGGCCTCCCAGGGAGCTGGGGCGGCCTTCCAGTGGAGCTGGGGTGGCCTCCTTGTGGGATGGAAGTGGCCTCCAAGTGGGAGTGGGCCCTCCAGTGGCAGCGTGGCGGCCTCCAGTGGATGGAGTGTGCCTCCAGTGGAGTGGGGCGGCCTCCAGTGGATGGAGTTGGCTCCCAGTGGAGCTGGGGTGGCCTCCAGTGGCTTGGGCGGCCTCCAGATGACGCACAACGGCTGACCGGTTAACAAGGGAATAGAGCCACCTTTGGAAAAAGTATAGGTAGAAAGTGTATGTGAAGGAATGCCCTGATTACTGGCCTGCAGCGAAAAAGTCAGAATTTGTTTGTAATTTGAAAAATAGTAATATTGTTACATGGTGACGCTCACACCAATCTTGGCGATGTCCACCAAGAGCGACGTTGTCGTCAACACACGGAGGCATGCGATCGGCAAAACTTTGCGCCGACCCTATGACAGCTGCTTGTTGCCGGCACGCACGATGGTTGCACCGGTACGGCGTTGAAACGCGACTGGCTGGGTGTGAACCGGCGCTCGCCTTTGCGCCAGGGTAGGGACGTGGGGGCATCGCATACGCGAACCACTAGTGTGGCGATGGCGCCTGACCGACCGTCCGTCGTGGGTCGGTCGGGGCGGACGCAAGATAACGGAAATACTGGAGACGGTTTCAAAAAGCTGAAGTGCGGTGGCAATCACAGGTGGATAACTACTTGATGACGATGCCGGAAACGTCACGGGATTTGTGACGTTGAAATAGACCACAATGACAACGGTTGGCGTTGAAAACTCAGCAACTAAGGTCACTTTGAGGGAAATTTCGAATTTGGGGTTTCTCGGCAGCACCCAGACAAGATCTGCTATCTCAGTTAACAAACTTTAATGTAAAGGTGTATATTCCCTTTAAGGGGTGCCATAGTCAGACGGGTATTGGGGAGCTGGGCACGCATGGTGGTTAAAGCGATCATTATCTTTTTGCCCAATCGATAATTACAGAGTTATCACAAATGTGCATGCGTGTAAGAGCATCACGCTGGTCTCTGTAAGTACTTTTAGTTGAAGCCTTTAAGCGCTTGTTTAGCCAGTTTTAAGCAGAGGAATAATGATCCAGGGTTCTGTTCACCCACTGTTTGTTCGCTGTCTCCACCAATGGGGTGATGCGTGCAGGCGTGAGCCTCGTCTGGAGGCAGCACCGGACAGCTTGTGGTGGACCCCACTCAGCCGGCCGGGTCGCAGGGCTCCCCTGTGTTCCTTCACGGTCTCCTGCAGAATCATACGGAGACGGCGCGCCCGGCGGCCTACAGTAGCCACCGGCGAATCTTATCGGCACATACAGCTACTGCAACTGTCGGGCAACGGCCGCGAAGGACTGCACGTAGGAAGGCGCGTCTGAATATGTCATGTATCGCTTTGCTCCGACGCGAAGGAGGTGCGTGTACCCCAGCCCGGTGCTGGTGATCCTGTGTGGTACCCGAGCTGTGGTGATGCTGTGTGCCTGCTGTCGGTGACACCTTTGTGATCGTAGATGAGGTGATTTGAGATAATGCACAACGCCGCTTATTACCTCTGAAAACATTTCCTACTCTGTTGTGTGTTCAGACCGGTGACAGGACGAATCAAGTAACAAAGAAGAACAACTGGTGTCGGCGTCTTTTCTACCCTGCACCGCAATTAGAACATAAGAACAAGCAATTTGTATGTATTGATTGATACGCTTATTCCTGAATATTTATTTATGGCCATGTTCCGTAAATTCGATCGTATACATGTAGAAGCAGCGGGTTCTTGGCGCTGAGAGTGCCTAGGATAACTAATACATTCGCACTGCCGTTCAGCCATGGCTGCTATGCTTATGCGGAACTTAAGTACACTGCGTAATCAGCACCTGAAGCCGTTTTGGACCAGATATGCACACTGATATGTTGAGAAACACTAAGTGTCTGCCACTGTACGTTAGCCTGAGTCAATCTGACTATATTACCCGCATCGTTTCCGGCCTGCGAGTCACGCTGTGTTAGATCAGATGGCGGACCCCAGCGCCGGGCTGTCGCGCGACTAGTGGCACTCACTACACGGGTGACGGGAGGGCGCGTGTTCAGAGTCGGAACGGACAGACGGAGATAAAGAAGCCGCCTGCGCGGGCTGCTGTTGGTCGTTAAAGCCCAGCCGGCGGCGCCGTGCCTCCCTGTCCTATCCCTGTGGCGCCGGCCCCCGTGGGGTGGTGGTGGTAGGGAGGCTAGGGTGTGTTTGCTGCCGATTACTCTGTGGACCCGTTTTCATGACATGAGTTGATCTGGGTTTCCTTTCAAGTCCCGATCCTAGTTGATACATGGAAATTGCTAGTAATGATGCTGGTATCCGTCATGTGTAAATCCTGTGTATGCAATCTGATCAGCTCTGTCATGGAAACGGGCCTTACGGCAACGGATCTGCTTTGACTGACTATGTCAGGAGGTTGACAACCACTGCGTTAGCATCCGGTTGACATAACCACTGCGTTAGCGACCATCGGACCAGGCGATCTTGCCCATAAGTTGTCCCCTTGCTTCAAGTTCCGCTCTCTGCTTTCCTCTCCTCTAGTGTGTGTCTCTGCCTGCACAAAAAAGGATTCGGATGTACACTACGCAGACGAAGTTAACTCGACTCGGATAGTCTGCCCTACATTTGTACACTGTACATCATACTGCTCATTTATTGATCGAGAAATATTCTTGAGTGTGCAATACGAAAGACGATAACGAGCTCGCTCTTCATGCAGTATAACATTTCTATGCATGGATTAAAATTTTCATTTCTACCCCCTCTCGGGTGTTAACCTCGCTGCCCCTAACGAGTTTTTCCTGTTTCACGGTGAATCTGTTAGGCTGTTAGCGCCCCGTGCCCTGGTCACCGAGGAGCTTCACGAGATAAACCCTGGTACCGACACGTTTGTCAGGGCAACAAAACCAATGCGAATCCAGTGCGCTCTCAGTCAGAAGGACAGCGCCGAGTATTGCGTCTGCAAAGCCTGTGTCGCAGTGTACTCTGTGCCGTTGCCTGAATGAGTGGTGAGTCTTCGTGAGTACTGTATTGGCGTAAGTAATCAGCCGTGTGGGGGGGAGTTTACACACTATCTCACTACGGGCGACACGCATCTCACGACTCTCAATTATCATAAATAAATAATAAAACATGCCTTATACATCACAAAGTACTATATAGGCGGGGATACGAAGAGTGAATGAGATTATTCTATCCTTGTGTCACACGCCAAGATGATAGCATACCTTCGACAAGCTGACACTTCTCGCATCGGGAGCACCTCAAGTGTTCGCCGACCACGATAGGTGAACTAACTCTCGAAGCCTAGTAATAGCTTCCACTCGTACTGCGGAGTGCGCTTATATTATACGAAGATCAGAAAGGTGGCGCGGAGATCCCATCATACCCAGTTAGCCACATTAGAAGGATCGCTTGGTTAAAACACCGCTTGGTAAAAGCGAGATCATTATATTTCCCAACCAAATCCAAAGAGTAAATCTACAAAATGTTAAAATTACAAACTACCTCTGAATTTCTGGCTACCCTCAGCGTCCCATGGCCCGCCGGCGGTAGCCCGACGACTCACCCTGAAAGACTTGAATTCCGAGGGCTGGACGACCAATCGCCGCGTCAAACGCCGAGGTAGGACAATGACCATCGCCAGAGTCAACAGCCAGGATGGAAGGCCATACAGGCGCGTCCACACGACCGGATGGACAGACCATCACGACCCGACCACGTAAAGCCGCGTGGACAGGACCATCGCCGCGTCCACAGCCGGGTGGAACAGGACCATCGAAACGCAGGGCCAGCGTCCACATCCAGGATGGACAGGACCATCGCCCGCGTCCACGCCGAGGGTGAGACAGACCGCAAGGCCCGACACATCAGCGTTAGATGCCGCAGACCCGTGCGCCCGCTGGGACCCTCAGTTGGCAGGTGAAGGACAGGGGTGGTGGGAGCAGAGGCGGCGGCCGTTGGAGGTCCAAGTGACATCATCATAGAGCGAACCAAAGTAAGCCCGAACCGCACGTAAGCCGGCGAGGCAAATAGACAGGCGAGAACGGCCGGACAAACACAATAAACACGGGCAATAACACATGCCCGAAAACCAAGGCCGACATACAGATCAACACAACACGCGGCGCTGCCTGGTCCTAACGCTTGGTCGGCTGCTGCTCCAACAACGAATGCCACTCGGCTGGGTTCTGAATCCACGAGATGACGGTACATGCTTTGTGAACGAATACGACCTTATCGACAAATCCCAATGCTCAACGTTCCAATGGCTTTCGGTTGCGCTGTTTTACATACAATGGCCATGAACTACGATCGATCCTGCCTTACAAAACTGGCGCACAAACCTACCCCCGGTCTGCCCAACTGTTCCACCCCTGTCTTCCGATAAGGCCCACGGTAACCACGGAGCAGTAAGTAACATGCTCCACATGATGCAATCGACACCCAGTGAAAACAATCCCAGACGACACTAAACACACACAAAAATGCATCTATACAAGACCGGCGGCGAAATAAATGACGTCTCGGCGAGATAAACATTGTCACCGAGAGATAAAACTTGTTCAGTGGCGAGCTCAAAGCTGCTCACAACCAGCTAAAGGTGTCCTTTCCTAGAGCTAAAGCGACCCTCGGACGCATGAGAAGTCACTCAATGGCTATCTAAAAGTCGCGTAAAAGCGCGCTCCAAATCACTCCACCCTACACAAGAGCGCTAAGAAGGCGCGCGGCACACACATGGAAGCTACGTCGCGGGTTTGGCAGGCGGTTACAGGCACATTATTGGCCACGGAACACATAGAGGTACACACTACACCTCTCACGGACGGACCGGAACTCCCGGCAGCACATCAGCACGCTCACCGTCTCACTCGCTCACGGGGACAGTAGTCATACACTGTGAACTCACCACCTAAGAGACTTTCTAATCCACGTGGTTCGATGCCCGAGTACAGCGCTCCCCACCACTGACTGCCGGTATAGATGGCGACGAACGCGTCCCAAGAATGCCCTGAACGAGGCTGCGAGACCCTGCTTCAAGCTCTCCTACAGACTCTTCCTTCCCTGTGCCGGACGCCCGGACACGCACGGGAGACGCGCGATCGCGCAGTCTTCATTCTGCTCCGCCAATCTCAGGAGTGCCGCACCACAGCAGCGAACCTCGCAGAGCCGGCAGTTATACCGACACAGCGGCTGGTAGGTGGCACTGCTGTCCAGGGCGTCCGGCACCCACCCAGGCCAGCCAGCCGGCTGAGTGCCGAGAAACAGACGGACCTTCGAAACGGCCGACTGGCAGAGCCACACTGCAGCAGTGTTAACGGCAGCGGCAGCTGGGTCGGAGGAACAGACGGACCTTCGAAGCTCCCGAGGCAGAGCCACCTCAGCAGTGTTAACGGCAGCTGGATCGGAGGGCCGCCGTCACACCTTGCTCTCGGGCGCCTCGTCCGACTCGAGAAGCTGACGTTTGATGAGCTCGGCGCGGTTTGTGGCCGGCGGCGGCAGGGGTGAGGGCGTCAGCCGGGGAGCGGGGGCGGCGGGCGGCGGTGGCGGCGGCGGCGCCGGCAGCGCCAGCGGACCGGGGACCGAGGTCGACTGACTGGCGACCGCCGCCAGCTGCCGCTGCTCCATCTCCCGTGCCAGCTCCATCCTACATCACACACAGACAGGCACGTCAGGTGATGATACAGGCATAAAGTCAGGCACACAGACGTGAGTTAAGTCAGGCACACAGACGTAGTACGTAAAGTAAAGTCAGGCACACAGACGCGCGGCACCGGCATATCATGCTCCAGCTTTTGTCCCGACCAGTTACCGCGCCGATGTGGACAATGCAGGGCATTGACTTATCGGCCGCAAGCGAAGTCGGTATATCGGTCAGAGACTGCTGAATCCCAACACAGCGAGACAGCGCGCCGCTCCATCCACATTCCACCCGCTCCAACCTCCACCTCCGTCTGACAGGGTTGGCACTACCCAAAACCCACTACCCGGGTTTTTGGGGTTTTTTGAAACCCAAACCGGGTTTTTCATCAAAATGGTATTGAACAAGTTCCCGACGTATTTTTGTTTAGAAACAAAGATGAATTGGTGCTCATTGAGTTTGAATGTATTTTTGTTTCCAGATTTAGATGAGTAAGACAGGTAAAATGTTTTGTATTTCCCCATCTCCACCATTCCAGGGCTCCCAACTAATATGTTAAGGCAACATAAACGTCATCCATAGTGGACTAACCATCTCAAAACTGACTAAAAGATCGAATATTTGAAAAAATGTTTACAATTGAATCGTGGTAAGTAAGTTTTTATGTTTACAGAATCGCAATGCAAATCAAATGCTCTTAAACATAACACTTTCAAAAAGAATGTTAATGCATGCTTAAAAAAGTTTCACAAAATAATATATATATATAGAGGACAATTACCAAGCAATATATACGCATCAGGCGAGAACGAGAAGTGAAACCAAAACCCCACACAAAAAGAAAACCAAAATAAAAAAAACAAAAACCCATAAAAAACCACCACACTATATATCTATATACTACTCACCAGAGGGTTATAGATGAAAAACCCGGTTTTATTCCAAACCCTGCCGTCTGACGCTACATCATCGCCACTGACGTGACGTCACCCTGACTGACCTGCACGCCTCGTACTTCATCACGAGCGCCTCCAGCTTCAGCTTGTACAGCCGCGTCATCATGGCGTCGAAGCAGCTCAGCTCGCTCAGTCGGAACAGGTCCCACTCCAGCTTGTGGTCGTGCTCCGGCGACGCCTGACTGTACACCTTCAGCCAGTGCGGGATCTCTGCAGCACAGAGGGTACGGTGACGGTCAGCTAACGGCAGCGCACGGCAAAAGGTGTTCGCGAAAGGTGGTAGTCACCAGCGAAATGACGAACGAAAACCTCATAATCATTTCATAATCAATCTCATTTTCCCGAAGTTCAACAACATTATTACAGTTAGCTAGCGGGTGTTACGGACTCACCCTCGAGAAGGCAGGGTTGACGGGACTCACCCTCGAGTAGAGAGGGGCTGTCGGGACTCACTCTCGAGCAGGTAGGGGCTGACGAGACTCACCCTCGAGCAGGGAGGTGCTGGCGGGACTCACCCTCCAGCAGGTAGGGTCTATGTCAGAAGGCTACAACCCAAAGAAAGCAGGTGGGGCGGGGAGAACTACAACACAATCGAGCAAAGGTAGGGGCTAGAAAGGGAACTAACACCTTCGAGCAGAAATAGAGCTGGCGTGGACTCAACCTCGAGAGCAGGGGAGGTGCTGATCGGGCTAACCACCTCGAGCAGGTAAAGGGGGCTGGCGGGAACTAACACCCTCAGCAGGTAAGTGGAAATGGACGGCGGGAAACTCACCCCTCAGAGCTAGGAAAGGGAAGCTAAGGCAGGGACCCACACTCAAAGAGACCAGGTATGAAATGCTGGCAGAGAGACTCACCCTCAAGGCAGGTAGGGACTAGGGGAGACTCCAACCCTCAGGAGCAGGAGGGGCTGGCGGGACTTCACCACTCGACCAGGTATGATGGCTGGCGGAAGACTCACCCTCAGGCAGGGTAGGGACTGGGGAGAATCAACCCTCGAGCATGGGGAGGGGCTGGACGGGACTACACCCTCGACACAAGGTATGATGCTAGGCGGGACTCACCCTCAAAGCCAGGTAAGGGACTAAAGGGGAGACTCACCCTCAAAAAAGAGAGCAGGGAGGGCTGGCGGGAAACTTACACAAACCTCCACTGACCACAGAGTAAATGATGCTGGCGGGACTCACCCTCAAGCAGGTAGGGACTGGGGAGACTCACCCTCGAGCAGGGAGGGGCTGGCGGGACTCACCCTCGACCAGGTATGATGCTGGCGGGACTCACCCTCAAGCAGGTAGGGGCTGGCGGGACTCACCCTCGAGCAGGTAGGGACTGGCGGGCACCAGCGAGTGGCCCAGCTGTGTGAGCGGCCTCTGCGGGACGGGCAGCTGCGGTTGGTGTTCCGACTCGGCGTGCAGCGGCTGGGCACAGTAGCGTGGCGCTGAGGGGTGCTCGTATTGGGTGTGCTGCGTGATGTAGCTGGGGGAGAGAGAGGTGGCGAGTCAGGCCGGCTGGTTAGTGCAGGATGATCCAGCACAGGAGGTCGAGCCAGCAAGAGGTGAGGGTGAGACATGTATGGTTAGGTGTAGATATGCTCAGCTCAGCTCAAAATTGTAGCGGATATATGAAGTTACTTTGTAATATTGCTTAGAGTAATTAGTACCGTTTGACTGTGCTGTTCTATAGTAGAAGTGTTTTGTAAAGCCAACAGCTGTTTTGGAAGCCAACAGCTGCACTGGATCTACTGACACTTGAACATGAGCACATCGACGTGACAACTACCAGAACACAAATCCTATCGGAAGTCATAATATCCCGTTCGGGTGTGCGGACGTGGCGCGTTCAGCTCTCACTTGACGTAGTAGGTGCCGTATTCTGGCGAGTCGACCCGCTGCCAGCCAGTGGGCAGTCCCTCCTTCTCGAGAGGGTGGGACCAGTGCGTCGTCTTGGTGTTGTGGTCAATGTAGTAATGGCGTCCGTCCCGGGTGTAGTCCACCGACCAGCCGGGCGGCAACGGCAGGTCCAGCTCTGTCGGAGTGGGGTCAAATGTCAAGAACAGAAGAAGAATTGGGTACAAAGTGCAGGGAGAGGATCAAACCCAAGGGATCGTATAAAAGCTTTTTGTTTCATAAATGATCAGCATTCGCGAAACCCGGAGAGTGCCTGAACTCAAACACGGGAAATATATCAAAATGCCACTAGCATTAGCTGAAGATGAGACACACTAGCCTAGACTACGAGTCGTTTTGTCTGTGGAATAGTTGTAGGACAACGCACTATTTTACCAGACTACGAACCCAGAGGCCTGATTCCGTGGTGTCGTTACCTGTGGGCTGTACGGCCAGCGGCTGAGACGCGCCGATGGCCGGCAGGATCTGTGAGGAGGAGGCGCCCTGCAGCTGCTGTTGACTGCCACTCAGAGCCGACTCCCCGCCGCTACCGAACGGATACTGACACACACACGACGGCAGGCGTGAACGTACTGACCACAAAGTTAGCGGCTCAGATCGACTGACGGCGGTACATGGGAGTGGTGGTGGTGGTGTTTTGGGGTTTAAAGGCACCGCAAGATACGTGATAGTGATCGTCAGCTTAGAGTAAGCACTGATCGGTCACGGATTGCCGCGGTGGTGGAGGCTTTACGAAAACACGACTTCGGTCATATACAGTCGGGTCTCTCACACCGAGATTGCGGCGAAGTGAGGGAAATTGCGGCGAAAAAATTGTCAGAATGTTCAACGATAGTACGCTAGGTTTACAGGAACAAACATATAATCGCCAAGATCTTGTTGACAAACGATCACGTAAGTTGGAAACTACCGGCAAACATGACTTTCTAGTTTCCACAACAGTTATAAAAGCGCTTGATTTCATCTGACACTGGCTAATCGGTCACGTTACATCATGGAAGCTTACCATAGGCTGCTGCTGTTGTTGTTGCTGATGTAACTGCTGATTGGAGCCAGAGTATGTGCTGACATACTGCAGTTGCTGTTGCTGCANAAATATAGGCAAGCATGCAACAACAACAACAAAACAAGAAGAAGGGACGGATTTCGTCCCCCCTCACTCCCCTCCACTGCGCGTGTTAACAAATGCACAATCAAAAGTCGGATTTATGATGTACTCAATGTAGACTGTAATTCTCTATTCCTTCACAGGGATGGATCACCTCGACATCAGACGAAGCAGAACACCCGAGTTACGACGAGAGCTACCCCGACGGCCAGACGAATCGCCAACGAGCTTCTCATGGAGAAAAAGGCGGAAGAAATGTTCAAGGCAGAACAGATCAAATCAGCCATGGAACTATGGGACAAGATGTCTCAACAAACTCTTCTCTCTGGATTCGTCATGGTAAAGATGACCCTTCCGGATTCAGAGGACTGCCGCGAAGTCGTAACAATACGGCTTGAGGAATTCGACACACAACGTGCGATTCCCGTCATCAGACGCAATATTAGCGTCTATCCAGACCTGCATTTTAGATTGCACGTTGGTGACATTGAAGTATCATGCAAAGAAGTAGCTGGTGACCTGACCGCAAAACCTGGTGTGTTTTCTTCAACGACTGAAGTGCGTAACGTCATGGCTCGTCTTCAAGTCATGAATCTGAATGAAAATGACAAGCTGAACGCAGCAGCAGACGTGCTAGAGCAAGCGACCGATGATAACGAGAGCTCTTTTCCTGGTCAGTTCGGACAGTTTGCCGCTGAACAGCTGAGGCTCCGTACCACTCACGTTCAGAGAAGACGTTATAGCCCGATGCTGCTCAGCGCAGCGATGGTTTGGCAAAGGACGAGCCCAAAGCTCTTATGAAGACCTGCGGAAACTGTGGGCTCTTAATGCTACCACACAGGGTCACTCTACGTCGCCTCACGTCTGCGCTCAGCGTAAAGGAGGGCCTGGAGATCGGCACGATAAAATATCTTCAGATGAGAGTCAACAAACTGAGTCCGCGAGAGCGACTGGTCAACATCGCCATGGATGAAGTCTATTCTGCAAGAGCTGTTGAACTCGCTGGAGGGCGCATCTTCGGGGACTACAAGGATGGTGTTTCGAACACCATCTTCTGCACTCACATCAGCTCTGTAGGCGGTAACTACCAGGACCTTGTCACGATGTCACCGGTGACTCATATTACGGCTGAAAAGATGAAGGACATATTTTTCAATGTCCTAAGATCCCTCACAGAACTGGGATTCACCGTGGTATCTGTTACCACCGACGGCCACCGCACGAACCAGAGCTTCTATCGATCTCTGTCTGAAGATGACTGCCAGCCAGAGTTCATACGGAACCCATGGAGCCCAGATGATGATTCAAGAATCTACATTCTGTACGACACTGTTCACTTGTTTAAGAACATCTACTTCAATCTCTTAAACAAGAGGAGACTCCTGTGCCCAGGGATGGACTGCGATTCCCCGCCTCTGGAAGTGAAGGCAAGTGACTTGGAAAAGGTACACGGGCTCGAACAAGGTGCTGAGGCAAAAATGGCCTACCGGCTGACAGACAGGGTTCTGCACCCCAACAGCGTTGAGAGGGTGAATGTGCAGCTCGCCGCGTCTGCTACACATGAGACCACGGTGGCAGCCCTGCGCTTCTACGGACAACAGCCCGAACATCAGGGATTCAAGCAAACAGCAGAGTTTCTGCACATCATACGAACATGGTTTAACATCGTCAATGTGAAGTCGCCCTGGGCACACATCCGACGAAACGACCCCACGCTGACACCCATCTCCACAGACAATCAAGACGGTCTCTGTCATTTACATCGAGGAAGTTGGCGAGATTCTGATGTTAACCTGTGCTGTCGTTCAGGTCCAGGTATGTGCTGGTTGAAATATCTTGCTGGTACCATCTGTCCTCTCAAGATATCTGCTGGGACACTGCGGATTCGAGTACGTCCTTCTTGGAAAAGTGCAGTCCGACAAGTTGGAAGGCCACTTCGGTCACCTTCGTAAGCTCGCGGGCGGGAACTACTGGGCGAGTGCTCGGCAATTCCTCGAGGGAGAGGCTGTGATCCGCGCCAAAAGTTGGCTTTATGTTTATCCGGCTACACACTGCGGATCTGGTGGTCGGCTGAGTCATGCGGTCCTTGTTGCCGAATCAGTGCGGCGTGGCCAGTAGACGAGGAGACCCATCCATGCTACTGAGCGACTGAGAACAAAAGAAGCCGACGTTCTCTGAAGAGTTCCCTGAGGGAACAGAGGAAGCTCTTAACCATCTCGGCGGCTACCTTGCCTATTCGGTAAGAAAGAAACACAAATGTTCCTCGTGCGTCGAGCTCCTGGCTGATCAGCACGGTAAACCTCCTGACGAGGTCCGAGCACCATCAGACAACACAGAAAATCCACCCGAACTCAAGGGTTTCACCGAGTTACTGAATCGTGGAAGGCTGATGTGCCCATCGGTAGCATGTGTTCAGCTAGTGAAGGAAGTCTGCCTTCTCTACAGATCTGTCACTGAAGATGACAACCGAGCTGAGCTCTTTGGCACTTCGAACCCAAAAGGAGCATTCCAGGGCATTGTGGCCAAACGGATGAAGCAGAACGATTACTTCTGCCACATTGTTTGCAAAGAAGGACATGCACTGGTGGAACAAACCCTCGTCACTATGGCAGGATCCCTATTCAACGCATTCACCTCCAACTATGTCAAAGAAGTAAACAGCGAAATTCATGCCATGAAGTCCAGACGTTGTTCACGACCAGTGACACGCGACAAGAGCTCCAACAAGATCATGAAACTCACGGGAGGCAGATGACTGATCAAGGCCTCTAAAATCGTAGTGGCGGAAGGCGGTTCTCCGTCCTATAGAGGTTCGCGAATAAGGGGACTTCTGGGGCTGGCTCCGTCCTACAGCGGCTGGGTGCGACGCTCTGCTGGCCCGTCTCTACAGCGGCGGAGGGACGGTGTGCGGTCTCGTCTACCAGTTCGGCTGGGGGCGAATCGAGGCGGCTCCTCCATACAGCTGGCTGGAAGCGTACGGTAGCGGCCCGTTTCCTACCAGCGGTCGGAAGGGGACTTGGTGGGCGGCCCCGTCCTACAGCGCGGCAAGTGGGATCGGTGGCGTCTCCGTCCTCCAGCGGCGGAAGGGACGGTGGCGGCTTCCGTCCTTACAAAGCTCGGTACGGGGCGATCTGGTGGCGGTACCCGTTCTCCAGGCATCTCGGAGCCGACTCCCAGCCCCGATCGCGGCGACCCCGGACACCGCCCGTCTCTACCGGGCGGGGGCGGTCACGTGACCGGGCGGGTCAGGTCAGCTAGAGCCGGCCGGTCAACAGCGGGACGGCGGGCTAGGATCGGCGAAACCCTCACAGCCCCTGACACGCGTGCAGCGTGGTGGGACGGTTCCCCTCTGAGTGCCCATCCTAAAGGACATGCACCATCAGTGAGAAATGTTATATTTCATTCAATATTGTGTGAGCAGATGTTTGATGTTTGTCAAATGTGAATAGTTGATGCAGGAGTCGGCAGACACTGTCTCTTCCCTATTGTTCCAGTGTTTTGATTATTTCAACTATATATTTATACATGTCTTCTATAAGTTCAAGAAATCTTTACATCAGTTCTTAATGTATAACTTCTTGTCTGATAATTTTACTAAGTCGGTGCCTTGAGTTATCCTCAAAATGCACGAGTTCCTTGGCACAAAAATTAGCTTGATGTGCACCAATTAATTTACACCAACAAATACGGCTTCGCGTTGCCACTGGTGCCTTTTACATTGACTGGCTGGATGAAAACGGGCGGCGGATTCACCGTAACGAGATTTCTGAGAACCTACCTCCCGTGCATCCCTCAAAAGGGTACCAGGTCAACAAGCACGCTACTGTTGCAGTAGGTTCACCATTTGTGACATTTAATGTGCCATCTGTTGGCACATAACAGGTAAGGCTGGTACTAATTGCTCATCAGGGCTCCGATCTTCTGAATATCATGGACTGGAGTTCCTGACTCACTATAGCGGTGGTCACAAATACATCTCCGTGATCAATCGTCAGCTCGGCCCTAAAATGCCAGTCAGCAAAATCATTGGTGATACAGTCCATTTATATATAGTTGGTTCTGGTGGCACACAGATCCAATTGTTCTAACCACTGGTAAAAGAATTTGTTCTTTATGGTTATAAAAAATAACTTGGTAAGTGGTAAAATTGTACTCCTGAATGTAAATGCCGAATTTCCGTTCGAGGTGGAATATTTGTGTAGGAATTTGTAAGTGATCAGAGGCAGAACCAGGGAAGGAAAAATATGGCTTCATTGGTCACCAAATAGCGCCACATTATTGTCAAAACCACAATGTTTTTTACCATTATCGGAGGCATTCTTTCCCCCGGCCACTCCCCCCCCCCCGAAAGCGGAAGGTCTGGATCCGGCCCTCTGATATGTTGATGACGTCACAAAAGTCCGACAAATAACATCCCTTTAATTACTATTTGAGACTACTTAAAGCATTGTGTCGAAAATTCTTTAATACATAATTGGTCACTCTAGAACTCGCCGAGTTCAAAAGCGCCATCTATTATCTTTTTTTAATCGAACTACCGTAATTTTCATTTCGGCGACGATTTTGAAATAATAATAAAAGATAGACCGATTGCTGATGTCTCTAAAATGGAAGCTCAGTAATCCTGACTATTCGTTTACTATACCTCACATGGAACCTCGTTAGCTGCCAATTAGTGCCGACTCAGTACAAGGCTATTATTTGCAAAGTTGAGCTAAATACCAAAAACTTTAAATTCGATTTCGCTGGTCAAAATAATTTCGAAAATTAACTTTTATGACCAGCCCATCGTGATCAGTGTGCCACTCAAAACATCATTTATATAAACCGCACGTTCTCCTTTTGATTTTTTAGATAAAAGTGTTACAAAAACCGGCACCAGGCTACTGAATACAGAAAATGGTATTATATTTGTTTCGTATTGTGTTCAACAATTATGTAAAAAATTATAATAAAAAAAGGACGTCATGGGTTTCTTACACTAAGGAAGCTATCACTCAGTCAAAATTAATTATATTGCTTTGAAATTGTGTTTGGGTATTGTTTATAATCAGTTGTCCAATACATATTCCAGTGTTTAAATGATCTTAAAAAATGATTTTGTGGGGATTTTTGTCCAAAGAACGGTTGTTTTTTACTTTTCGGGTGTCAAAAAACAAAATGTTAGACATTTTGAAATCATCATATTGAAAGAAAAAAAATTGTTTTACGTCTTGTCCGTTTTCTGCTTGCAGTTTGCTGCTTAACTCTATTTCTATGATTTTTCAAACATTTATCGTTCTTTTACGAACATGACGTCATCAAAACGTCATTATCTCAGAAAGCGCGTTACCAATTGCAATACATTTTCGGCAGGATATGTATACCTGTTGTAAACTCAGCTACTAAAAGTATCAGAAAGATGCGCAGCATGTGTACAAATGTATTCAATAAAATACAAATCAGTTGGGGTGGGGGCTGTCAGGCCCGCTTATCTAACCCTCGCCCCGTAGGGCGAGGGTTAGATAAGCATACAGGAAAGAAGAATGCCCATTGCTAAGTATGGTAGATTATATAAAAGAAGACAAAAATAGACATCGCTGAAGACAGCAAGTGGCAGCCCCCTTATTGGATCCCATTTAGTCATGCATTCACGCATTTATACATACATGGTTAGTGAAGAATTTCAGGCAGACATTCCGGGGACTATTCCTGGTCATTTGCATCCATGACTCATGAGTATGCTGGGTTTCCAGGGAGCCAACCCAGCTAGCAGAAGCTTTGTTTCCGGTCTGCCCATCCCCCCCCCCCCAGAAAGCCCAGCGCCAAATAGGTTAGGGTGATATTAGTTTGTATGTAATGATTATAAACTTAAAGATACAGACATAGCAAAACTCTGTTAAAATAAAGAAAATGCTTATCAATTTGCAACAAGGATAATCTTCTACCCGCTACAGAATAGGCCAGGCAAGATATGTGATTTCATTTTCTATGTATTCTTAGTCTTACTTCATGCTTTGTTTTTCGCTCATTTTCTAGTTATTCTTAGTCTTACTTTATACTCAAGAACACTTTATCGTATTTATTAATTAATTTTGCGCATGGTTTTAAAACATTATTTTCTGCCTACACATCTTGACACTGATTCTGTAGCAGGTAGGATTTTACATATGTCTTAAGTCTTGTGTGTTAATTTTTGTTCTGGGGAATTATTCTAAGTCACCTGGGTGAAGGTTTGGTGGCCGAAATATAGTACCTTTTTTTTCGAAGATATTTTGAATTTTGAGCTCAAGTCATTTGTATCGTTAATATCTATTAATTATGCCAAGTCTCCAAACAAGGGTTTAACACTTAATTTAAAGAAGAATATGAGCAACCTTTAACATTAGTTTGTAACTGAGATAGCCAGTATTTGTCTGGGGTGTACTGAGAAACCTCTAATTATCTGAAATTTTGTCCTTCGCCAAAAACGACCTAGTTGCTGAGCTTATGAACGCAAAAAACCGTTGGTCATATGTGGTCATATTTCAACGGTCAACAAATCGCCGTGACGTATCGCATAAGTCATCAAGTAGTCTACTCCTACTGTGCTTTCCACCCGCATTGCTCTTTTGAACCGTCCGCCCAGTATTATCAGTTATTGGCGTCCGCCCGTCCGCTGACCGAAAGGTATATGACTTGAACAATTAGTAAAAATTAATGTATTTTCCTTTGTCAGTTTTCATTGGATTTGTCAATTTAAGTGAAAATAATGGCAGAACAATCGGTCTTTGACAGGTCCTAACCTGTTTGATTTGGGTAGGCTATCGACCGGTAGCTGCTATTTATCCCAATAGAAGCATATTCAGATACTAACTAATGTATTCATCACTCAATGGCCAATGGCAAATTCACTATGGTGGATTTGTTTATGAAATAAATATTTCTAGTGTCATTGTGAACCGAATTCAATGAAAAAATTACTCATTATTGATCACTTAGATGTGAGTTGACAAATGGTGTTGAATGGGTTGGCTTGTTCAATGGTTCATGCTATATACATCAACAAATATAAGACAGTTTGTGTTGTTTACGAGAAGTTCGGTTTTCCGCAAAAAACCATGCATTGGCCATAACTTTGTGAAATTTTCATTGGATTTCCATTTGAAAATAATACTAGACAAGGTACTTTCACAGGACAACAACTGTTGATCGGGTGTTCCTTACCGTTAGCTTAAATATTATCCGCAATAGAAGCCATATGCAGTGCTAACTATGAAATTTCATTCAATTTGGCTTATCAACAGGCATTGGAAAAATTCACTCTGGTGTGGATATAGTTTTAAGTAAATATCATTGTCATCTGTTAAGTTGATTTCCTAAATTTCAAACATTATAAAAGTTTGCTTAGAATAGAACCCTAGTGGCAAAAAACATAACACATTTGTAATGCGTGCCAATATTATTATGCGAGTCAGGAACCAGAGAACGCAGTTGTTTACGTTTTTACGGCATACTGATTCAAGGAACGAATTTTTTGCCGTTCGATTTTGCCTCCTTGTGACTGTCACAACCGGCCTTTTTGGTGACGCATATTGTTGTGACGTCACAATGTAAACATATGATATTTTTTCAAATTAACAACAATTCTGACTTTTTTCGCAAAAATGAATGCCAGGACCAATAAAATCAAGGGCTTCTTCTCCATGCATTCTACAATACTTTTCTCAAGGTGCTAATATTCCCTTTATACCTCGTTAAGGTCATGGAAATCGTGCACCTTTATAGAGGATTTTGCTATGGGCGATTAGGACTAGCAACCTCGACTCGATTACGTGAGATACCAGTTAATTGAATTCCCGTGCATAATTGCGAGCGAGCGCGAAACGCTCGCTCGACCTTTCGTGGTAGATATATAAGGAAAGTCTGTAAATGAGCGGCCCGGCCCGGCCTGTGGCCTTTCTCATAAACGTTTGGTAGTAAAAATTATGTAGTATAGTTGTAAGGTTGTATGGAAATTATAGTTGTATAAAGTTTTGTGTTTTTCCATAAAGCAAAAACTTTACAACTTACTGACACTCGCGAGTTTAGCCACTATAACTCTACAATTGTACTACAAGAACGCCTAACGGCTTGCTTTTTTAAAACGAAATTGTTTCAACCTACTACAATCAAATCTACTACTCTTTTTGAACACACACTTTAAGTAGTAGGTTGTGAAACTTTGAAACTACAATTTTACTACTGTAGTAGGATTGTGAAAATTATTTATGAGAAAGAGCACTGGACCGGTCCGACCCGACCCGACCCTTGGCGTCGCTTTTGAGAAGTTAATGTATCGCAACCGCGCGTCCGATTGACAAGTGGGCTTCTTTGCCGAGCAGCCCCATCCAACCGTCCCTGTTTGAAACTAGTGCCCAAGGTTACTAGAACACTAGTGCCGGTTACTAGAACACTAGTGCCGACTCATGTGGGTGGCACTGGCTACCATTGGGCGTGGCGCGTGACGCGTGAGGGGTGTTAAAAGGTGTTTTCTCGCTAAAATCCGCAACGGCTTGGCGTATTGTGTGCTAATTTGGTGTGTGGCTAGGGACCCCCATCAGTCGCCACTTTCCCACAACTCAGGGAAGATGTGCGCTCGTGCACATGAGCCGATTGTGTTCGAATTTGGTGTGTTGTTAGGGACCCCTCAGCCGCCGCTTTTCCACTAGTCAAGGGTGGGGTCCCTCTGCACGTGCGCATGTGCACACCGCTATTGTATCACGCGCACTGGAAAGGGGGGCACTTTTGTGCCCCCCCCCCACATGTTTTTCGTGAATATCTAAAAATCGAAGCGGCGCAGGCGGTCGTGTTTGTGCGACATTTACGGCAACACAATAGCGGATCTAACGATACAAATGACTTGAGTCTCAAAATTCAAAAATATTCGAAAAAGGTCGCTATATTTCGGCACAAGCCTTCATCAGGTGACTGAGAGCAATTCCCCAATCAAAATCAACGCACAAGATATCGCGAACGTGTTACATATTTTACAAGCACTTTGAAGTCGTTAATCTTCTGAAAATAATACTAATGCAATGCACTATACAATATATATATAATATATATATATATATATATATATATATATTATTATATATAATTATATATATAGTACATTCTATTATATACTTTATAATCCTAATATTCGCTAATATATATATATACATATTATATATATATATATATATATATATATATAGTATATATATATATGTATAATATATATATGTATATAACATTATACTTTATATCTCTATATAACTATAACAATATATACATTTATATATAGTGTAATATAGTGTTTATAGTGTATATAGAGTATATTAGTAATAATCTGTATATTATATATATAATAACATAGTGTAAAGAGTAAGTAGTATATAGTAGTATATACTATATTATATTATATATATTATATATATATTATTATTAAAGTTCATGCATGAAAACAATGGTGTCGCTGATTCTGAAGCAAAAGCAAAATTGCCTAGGTAAAAAAACATCAGGAATTGCACGTTACTTTTGCAAAATGCACTTGCATATATATATATCTTGTATAGTGCATTAGCATTATTATTATTTTTCAGAAGATTAACGACTTCAAAGTGCTTGTAAAATATGTAAACGTTCGCGATATCTTGTGCGTTTGATTTTGACTGGGGAATTGCATCTCAGTTCACCTGATGAAGGTTTGTGCGAAATATAGTGACCTTTTTTTCGAAATATTTTTTTGAATTTTGGAGAACTCAAGTTATTTGTATCGTTTATCTATTAATTATGCAAGTCTCAAACAAGGCTTAAACTTAATTTATGAAACATAGCGGATCGTTTTTGACTAAAAAAAAAACGGAATCGGTGGTCAATTTTGAGTTATATGGATTTTGAATTCCAAAAATGGCGGCCAAGAATCAAGGTCGGCGAAGCGATATCTTCGGAACAACAGTCAGATCGGGAGGGGGGCGATTCAACGCCATTTGATAGCCAGTGTCGATCGTCAATCCCAAACGGTAACTTCGACACATTTGCAGTTGACGTGTGACGTCACAGAGGTCAAATCCTCAACAACAAGGTGACATTTGTCCCGATTTGACCTTCATGACCTCTTTTGACCTTTAAGATATTGACTAAAGGTCACCAAAATTTCAGAGAATGTAGATTCATCACAGCATCTGACCTACCCCATAAGTTGAACGTTTAGCTCTCATACTTTCGGCGATCTCACGGGGGGCACTAAAAGTGGCGCCCCCCCCTGGCCCAGTGGGGTGTTAGTGCAATAACCCCTCTCCAGTGCGCCGTGATAATATCTCAGGGATGGCTGAGCCGATTGTGATCGAATTTGGTGTGTGGTTAGGGACCTCTCAGAGTCTCAGTCGCCACTTTCCCACAAGTCAGGGGTGCGGTGCCTCTACACGCACGCACGTGCACATCCCTGTTATCTATCTCGGGAACGGCTAAGCCGATTGTGTTCAAATATGAAGTCTGGTTATAGACCTCTCAGCCGCCACTTTTCCACAAGTCAGGGGTGTCGTGCCTGTGCAGTGTGCACGTGCGCACCCTGTTTTGTTTCTCAGACTACATTGCTACTTGCCTGATCGAGTTGAAATTTGCCCATACATTTCCTTCGCGCTCGCTTGCTCATCGCCAACTATGGAGCCTTACTAGCCGTTTTCACGAAGGACTCTATTTACCGGGTAATTGGGGCGTTTGGGGCATTGGGGCGAACTGGGGGCGTTTAGTTCAAATGGGGGGGGGTAAGGCCAGTGTTAGAGCTATGACCACGTGACACGGTGTTAGGTTCAAAATGTCCTTAATTCCAAAATGCCAAAAATTTCCCAATTCTGCCCCGAATCCCCCATTTAAACCAAACACCCTTATCGCCCCAATCGCCCAAAACATCCCGAACGCCCCAATTACCCGGTAAATGAAGTCCTTCGTGAAAACGGCTTCTGGTATTAAAAAAGGTGAACATTTTCACTGTAAAAACTTGCTCCAGATCAGGCTTACAAAACTGGATAGATAAAATTATATGATATTGATGTGAATATCAGCCAAAAAGGACAAACTAACATCGAAATAACAAATTGCAATCGAAATAACAAACTACTCTCGAAATACGAGCCAGTCAATACTATATCGACGTCCACATAATTAATATAACCTCATTTCTGCTGTCCTGACTGCTTGTCTCCACCGCTGTCTCCACTGCTTTATAGACTGCTTCCGTGTCGCTTCGTTTAGTATTACCACTTAGACACGGAGACTAACACGGGCACGGCAACCGATATGGCCACGGACACGGACACTAACACGTACGCAGAGAGAGAGAGGGAGCTCTCAGCCTTCGACACTGACTGACTGGATGGCCGCCAAAACAGCTGTATGAGGACCACACGGGTCACACGGGTCACACGGGTCACACGGGTCACACGGGTCACACGGGTCACACGGGCCACACGATACATACACGAATCACACGGCCCCAATGAACACAGGCTGCCGCCATCATAGCATGAATAGTAATGCTTCGATTTCCGGGGCAGTTACTAAGCACTGGTGATTCGAGCCACCCAATTTGGAGGGGCTTATTTCGCGGGGTCTTCCAGGTCCTTGACTGGGGGGGGGGTTGTCGGGTCGTGAACAAACCACATTATATCAAGTGTAAATGTATAACTTACCTCTTATCCATAACCAAAATACGATTTCGCCGGCATACGGTATCGCTACAAATACGACACATGGCTGCCTCGTGCCATTTTCTCTTAACACTCGCTCTGTGGGGGTCTGACGGGCACCCCTGAGTTTTTTCTTGTATTGCTTTTTACACATCTTTCTGGAATTTTTGTAGCTGGTTTTGCAACAATTTTACGTATATTGTCGAAACTTAATTGAAATTGGTCAAGTGCTTTGGGCGATATTACGCTTTAGTGACATGATGTTTGTAAAAAACGTTGAAAGTTCTAAAAATGGTAGAAGATATAGTTTTGCAACACATATAAAACAGAAAACAGAAATGACATATAACGACGTTTTCTTTCGAATGATCATCTCATTTGTTTACCCCCAAAACACTAAACACTTATTTTTGGGGAAAATACATTACAAAATGAAAGTGTATTATATTTAAAAACCGAAATATATGAAAAAGAACTGAAATGAACAATATCAGAAATCAGAATCAAATTTCAAAGCAATATTTTTTACGAACTGATGATACTTAGTGTCAAAAACTTATGACACCATTTTTAAATCACTTTTTGACCTTTGCTGACCAGACACGAACAAATAAGTACATTTTCTGTATCAAAAAGCCATTGACCTCTATAGGAGGTCCTATAGAGGTCAACGCAAAAAACCAAAACTTGTCTAGGAACATGTTTTTTACATTAACCTATTTCTAAGTTTGAAGTTCTCCGACAGAGCAAAATCGCCATTCTGGACGTGGTCGAGTTGAGGACATTCCCTTGACCTGGAACCTACAAATTGGATACCATTAGAATCCTCACATGACAAGCAACATGCTGGCTCTTTCCGCGTTGCTCTATGCTGCTTGGTTTGGAAGTTTGCAAGGCTGGGGTGGGGAGGGGTGGGGCTGTCAGCCCCTGCCGTACGGCGAATGTAAAAAACTCCCTGTAGGGTGAGGATTAATAGCGCGTATTTTGTTTACAATCAACTGCGAAAATTTGATATATTTAAGACAATGCAGTGGAACTCGTACTTGTTATGATCAACATATCCTACAATTTATATGTAAATAAACGATTGTATTTATAATGTCAGCAATTCACTGCATTTAGTAAATATAGTATTTCAAAAACATTGCTTTGCCCTGCCTAATAAATACCTCGAAGAAGGGATATACAGGAGGCGACACTCCCTGGGTTTCCCCCATTGCTGTCGGCTACAACGCAGTGCTACCATATTTGCCAGGCCGATTTCTTTCAAACAGGAAAAGCCGCTCGGCCGTCCGCTCCAGGCCGGGACCCTATGACACCCCATCATACGTTAAAATGTGATGTTGGATCAGTTTTGTGTTGATTTGAATATCAATATGTGCTGTTTCAAATAGCCTTAAGCTGGTCAAAAAGCATCTGGCTTATCGCCTTTTTTCCTGTCTGCCTTCTATATAAACCATGCCAAAAGCGTCGGTCACCAAAAGCGTCGGAGTGGCTCCTCCTGTATATCCATTTTCCGTGTAAATATTTATTGATAGGTGAAAATATGTAAGCAAAGAAGATATACCTACCTATGCCGCATTTGACACAAAAGTGGCTTATTTCAC
The DNA here is from genome assembly GCA_014673585.1 of Semibalanus balanoides. NCBI lineage: Eukaryota > Metazoa > Arthropoda > Thecostraca > Balanomorpha > Balanidae > Semibalanus > Semibalanus balanoides. Next base: position 128,367 of record VOPJ01013138.1, on the reverse strand, counting down.
TGATTCTGCGTACTTTCCGTACCATGCAATGTTTTCTTCTTCAGCAGAAACGGTCTGGTGTATAGATACCCAACTTGCGTGAGTTGCCTCAAATAATCTTGCTCCTGCCCGGGAAGCAAGTTCGGTTCCAAAATGTTAAAAGAAGCTGAAAAAAGTATAAAAGCTGTCCCAATTTTGATGTAGTAGTCCCAACCCTGCCCCGACAAGATCTTGTAAAAACTCTCACGTTTTTGCTGACGTCACCTCGATAAATCTCATTTTAGTTACTAAATCGTCTCCGTGCAAAAGCTACGGGGCTCATTGAATCGCTTCAAATCAAAATAGCGTCAGACGCGCCACTTCCCCTACACCTTACTGCTACCAAATCGCTACCAAATAGACGAAACACGAACGAGGCAATACATTTTTTTTTTATCTTTCTGTAAGAAGTTATTTTTCAGTCAGTAGGAACCCATTTTTCACCAACAGGCACCAGTTTCAGCAAATTTAGGGGGCTAATTTGTATTGCCACCCACCTGTCGAACCTGGAACCAGGAATGGGGAAGGGTTTTGTCCCTGCCCCCTCCCCTGGATCCGCCAGTAGTAATAGGTATGTGTATTGGGCGCTGTTGCGGGCAGGTGAAATAGGAATGTCATGGCTGGACTGCCTTTGCTTTGATTGAACAAAAATCAAATTCTTACAACGACGTCCGCCCCTGTAGCTCAGTCGGGAAAGCACTTGGCTTTTGACCTCACGCGGTGCTTACCTGTAATAGATGCTTACCAGAGTCCAGAAGTAGACAGGTTAAAGAGGCAAGGATGCAGGATGCTCATTTGGACTGAGGCAGCTCTCATTCGGTTTCAGCATAGTCCAGGGACTATCATGGGCTGGGTGCACCCATGGGTGCCCACTCAATTCTTCCAAATGTCTGGGTTGGCTATGCATTTTTGGACTTTTCATGGGTACTGGGCGGGCATGGGTATGACAATTTTGGAATAATGTCGCTAAGAGTTTATTTTGTACTTGACAACCAGAATGTTAACCACGGTTAATTTTTGGTATGATATAGGAACACTATTAAACAATAGACTTTGGCAATGATATGACAACAATAAATCGTTGTAAGTAATAGGGCAGTAATATTTTAACCATGTCTGATCCTAGGTCTGATCCAATATGATAATGCTGACCGCAAAGTGTTTGATAAGTTCAAATCAGCAGCAACACGCAGGTGCCTCATATTATTTCTCGTTAATATTATGAAAGTCAACATGCAAGGGTAGTGGTTGCGAATTTTGTGGAAATAATTATTTGCCTTATCTGAATGGGCCCCAATGGCATGGGTATCAATATTATGAATTTGAATTGGGGTCTGGTCTGGGTCTGGGCTTGGTGTTCATGGGTTTTGGCTGGGTTGGGCTTGGGGTTTGGGCACCCATGATAGTCTCTGGCATAGTCGTCAATAGCTGCTTTTGAATGCGTTGAAGCTGATGCTCGTCAAACGGCCTGCTCAGCTAACTTGTTTCACATGTTGACCACGCGGTGGGGCAGGCCGGGTTCGAGTCGTTCGGCGCTCGCCATTTGCCTCTGACTGGGATGTGCTACGGCCGGTGGATAATCGAATACCTCATCGCATTATAAATATTCACCACCGGTATTATGTGGTGTGGTCGATTAACACCCTGGTGTACCTTAACACCTTGCGTATGGTACAGATACACTGGTAACAAGTGTCATTATGCCACCTACACCTGTAAAGTGTGTAATGGAGTGCCTCAATACAGGGTAACTAAGCACCTGCCTATAGGTATACAAATGCACTACCAGCATATTCCATGGTAAGCTTGATTAACACCATAGACGAAATGAACAACCAAAACGAAATGAACAACACCAACACCATAACACCACACAACAGCACCGTATTATTGTATGTGGTACAGATACGTTAGCTTCAAGTTCAGTAAAGCTCAACTTATGGGTGACCCTCACAGGGTGGCTATGCCGCTGCGACCCCATTGGCAGAGTTGTCTAATGACGGCGGCCATATTGGTAATCACATGAGCAGTCGGCGGCCTGTGTTTAAGGATGTGGGGAGTGCGGTGGTGCTGGCACCCAGGGCTGACATTTTCAATATATTGACCGACTGCTTTGCCGGTAGCGCAAAAATGGCTACCACCACATGTTTCCAAATTAAAGCAGAATAATTTTAGGCAATTTGTTTTTCGTCCCAAATATAAAATAAAAAATGATAAAGATTCTAGAATCATTCTGCATCCAATTTGGAACAATACTGGTGGTAGTCATATTGCTCTCCACTAGATTTTCGCTCAATTTTGTGAAAGTCAGGCCTGGTGCCCGCCCCCTATCCTTTAACCACGGCCGCCGGACGTGCTCTTGTGATTACCAATATGGCCGCCGTCATTAGACAAGTATTCCGGCCAATGCGCCTTCCATCTTTATAGAGTTCAGTGGGGTGGAGCGGTAGCCTCAAATGTATGTGCACTTTTAGACAAGAGTGTTAGGATGTATTTTTATGTTAACACCTGAAAACAATGCTTGTACCTGAAAAGGTTGTACATATTTTGTCCGTGCTTCCTCAAATTACTTCCAACTTCAAGTTAGCAAGATGATTAAAAACGTTACCGCATAGTGCCCCCTGTTGTTTACCTTGATCCGCTGATGTGCTCCGCTTATGTGCGATACATTACAATTAACACATACAATAAGTAATGCCACACGTGAGTGTGTCGTTCATATTGTCCCAAACAGTCAAGAGAAGCTCATATTTGTATCCGGAAATCCCCCTATTTTACATGCTCTAAATACGCCTATGATTTTTCGTTTTGGCACATGTTTTTTAATATATAAGAGACCAGTACTCGAATATATATATAAGATAATATATATATATATATAATATATATAATATATATGTAATATATATATATAATATATAAGAGACTAGCTCGAAAACGTGTGTTGCATAACAGTCAGTTTATTTTATTTATTTATTTATTTATTCAAGCGATCACCAACAGGATCACCCCCCACTAACAGGTGAAGTCATAAAAAGACGGACATTAGACAGAGTCACAGCTACAATATGAATATAAAAAATGTAAGATATAACTTCGCAAAAACACGCTATAAATACATACACAATAAAATAAAAATGATGCCAATAACGACGAAAAAATAAAAATGTAAATATGGCAGTTGAATCACATGGCCACAATGATCTTTAAAAATGTTTGTTTGACCCAATACGCACTATTTTTTTCAACACAAATTGAATTCCGGGGTCATACAAAAATAAAATATTGTCATGCCAAATTCAATGGTATTCGTCCCATCGAAATCGGCCGAGTGGTTCTCGAGCTCTGTGTGTGTGTGGGGGGGGGGGGCATAATCTGTCCCCACACACACGCAGGTGTGATTGCGCATTTATGGCCGCCCTCAGGGAATAGGGTTAAAGGGACAATGCCACCTTCCCAAAATTACTCAAATGTACGCCACTTGTGGTTCTAAATATGAAGTAACTGCTGCCGAAAACGATTATTACATTTGTTTCTCACAAAAAGTGCTCAATTTCATAAAAAGTTAAGTTTAAATATTTGGGCTGATGACGTCATATGAATGAATTTCGGGAATAGAAAAAACCTTCACGTTGCCATATGTACGGCTAATGTATGGCCAAATGTAAAACAAGTCGACTATCATCAACATTTAGTGAAGAGTGACGAACGTCATCGGCTCTGGGTCCCCCGTTCCAAATACACTTGGACTGGCGGATGTTACAGATGTTCAAAACCCAAACTCAAATTTCTTGTGATTCGACTCGGGGTTGTTAATTATACTATACATAATTTCAATGCCAAACACGGAAAATGGCTATCTCAACTCAAACATAATGTTAAGGTGGCAGTGTCCCTTTAAGATCCGTGCAAAATATTGCGGTCAAAATCCGAGGAGATACCGTTTCGCGCATTTTTTTTTGGGGGGGAGGGCTTTGGCTAAGGTGGCCACTAAGGATGCTGTGCCTCACCCTTGCCGCAGGTCTGGCTGCTCCCTGTCTTATGACTTCTTAGACTTTCTTAGAGTCCTTAGTGAAAGAAATGAGTCCGCCCCTGTAGCTCAGTGGGAGAGCACTGGACTTCTGACCTATCCCGGTAGTGCCAGCCCGGGTTCGAGTCGCTTCGGCGCTCGCTTTTTGCTCTTGACTGGGATGGCCTGCGACCAGTGGCAGCGGTCGCACTCAAGGCCAGGTGACGTCAGTGAGCGGGGCGGACCGTGTCCAGGTATATCGGGCACGTACATCTTTCGTCTCTAAATTCTGCTGGCCAACAGGAATTGCGCGATCGGGTGGTGAGTTCAGGATCTGCCCAACAGGCTCTGCTTAGCGCGGGTCCTGACCTCGGGAAGCCATTCATTCAAAAGATTTGGACTAAAAAAATGCGTTTTCTCCTATGTATGAATAAATAGAGCCAAATGAATGTTATCATGTCATTTTGAGACAAATCTGGTCTAGAAACATGTGTTAGTATTCAAAGTATGTATTTGTTTAGTAAAGTATGTATTAGTAAAGTATGTATTTGTTTAATTTGAGCATGCATGACCCGACCTTGACCTGACCCGCAAATCAAGTTCGTCAAAGCCCCTTCCATCATGTCATTTGGTGAAAATGAGAATCAGTATCAATTTAAAACTACGTCTACACTCTACAATGACCCAATAAACATGTGTCGCGCGACTTCAGTAGATCCCTTGTCAATGGCTAACCTTTACCAGCATGATCTTTGCAACCTGACGAACAACCACACATGTGTTCTTATCACATTCGATTGTATTTTCGATGTTCTTATCACATTGACATTGTAGATATATGTGCGCACTCGTCAGCAAAGCTAACAAATATTAAACCGTTGCAACAATCAGACTTGTAACTAACTCAGAGTCGAGTCATGAATCGACTAATGAGTTGGAAAATTTGCGTGAGTCATGAGTCGAGTCGATTAGCGTGTTATAAAACGGCATTTGAACCCAAAAACGAGTCGAAACTTTTTGTTTGAAACAGCACTTGAGTCAAGAGCTGAGTCAGCTTTACGGTTATGGGTCAGACTTGTTGACTACGGCAAATGTGAGTCAAATGCAACTGGAACATAGCCAAGGGGGCACTGGAGCCACGCCCCTTCACCCGAGAAAACCAGTTTACACCAGATAAAATGCGATTTTTCTGACACCCGACCCTACTCCCTCCCCCAGCCCACGATTAACATCGAGTAATGAAGAAACTTGTGATATTGAGCCAAATTGAGTCAAATATTTTTTTTGTTGCTGTAAATTTGAATCAATTTGTTAAAACTGCACTTGAGTCAAGAGTCCAATCGATTCATTTGTTTAACCTGCACCAAAGTGGCCTCGGGATTTGCCACGCCCTACTGGGGAGGGAGGGATGAACAGTTAAACACCCTACTCTCCCTAACTTAGCGCCTATGGGACGTAGACCGAACAAAAACATTGTTTGAAACGTCACAAATAAATTTGAAAATATTTTGAAGTTGTTATATTTTTCGCTCAGGTCAAAATTGAGGTCACAAGAGGTCACCAATGGTATTTTTTAGTTTTACGATTTTTAGGCTTCAGAGACCCCCCATATTTTTAACTATGCTAGCGAAAAACAAACGGAATACCAGCAATCGCTTGCCAATTAAATTTGCAATCGTCAAGATCTCCTAAAAATTGATCTCAAGTTAATAGTTTATGCTTCATAGGTCATAAAGTGATTTTTGTAATGAAAAAAGTGTATCACCAATAACGTTTTATCTATCAAAGCTAACGCATTATTATTTACGACATCGTGTTTTTCTAGTCAAGGCGCCTTGAAATATATTCATGTTTACCAAAATAGGACAATTTCCCAAATTGATCTCAGGTCAAGGTCAAGTGGTTACTAAGTAGGTCATATTGCATATTTGTAGACGTGTCTCAACAAGAAAAACACATTGATGAAACTTACACTTTTCTATCTTCAATGTGTCGAGAGCTATTGAGGACAAAGTGTTGGTGATTTCGGATGACCTCTGGTGACCCCGTATGAGTCACTGAACAAAACCTGCACTTTGACTATCAATGATATCCTATAATGATATAATCCAGCAGAAATCCGACTGATGTCCTCGGAAAAGGAAGCATTTGCATATTTATCCATTGACTTATAATGGGGAGATCAAGCTTCTGACCCGACCTCAGATCACCGATATCAAACTTCCGAGATAAACGTTTGCAGATACTGACTGCTTCATGCAATCTTAAAAGATTGATCACGATCCCTCACAAACTGCAGTTATGACACGACCACAAACTTCTTTGGAGATGAGGTAACTTCAGCTGACCTGACCCGACACGAAACTCAAGTTTTAGGTACCAAATTGTTGAAAATGATCAATGATATGTTGGGGACCAAATTTGATGTACTACGTGCCATCTTTTGTCATCTCGGACAAAACCGCGAGGGGGGCAAACACCCCCCCCACCACTCCATGCTGCACACGTTTAACATCACTTCGAGTCAAGAGTTCGAGTCAGTTCTTCGGCTGTGCAGTCAGACTTGGTCGACTTCAAAAGAGTGTGGAGTCGCTACAAGTCTGGCACCCATCCGCGCCCCGGAGCTACCGGCGACACGGGGGTTGACAGTCCTATGGCTTTTATGACACAGGCACTGTGCCGATCACTCCACTCCGGCTGACAGAGCAAACAGATGCAGGCTCGGCCTGCGGGACTGCACACCTGTGGGCCCCTGGCTGGGTATAAAGGAGGCTCCCCACCGGAGGAGGGCACCATTCTCACCATGTTCCACCTAGTGATCACCTCCTGTCTGCTGGTGGGCGCCGCGCTCGCCAAGCCGCCTCCCCATGCCGCACCCGCAGTGGTGGCACGGGGCGACCTCAAGCCGGTAGACTTCCAGATGGCCGACGGACCGCAGCCAAAAGATGTCCAGTTCGCCGACGGACCGCAGCCGGTAGACTTCCAGGTCACGCCTCAGCAGCTGGCTGTCGGCACCCACGTGTGGAAATCGCCCAACTATGGAACTGGTAACTATCCGAACAACTATGACTACTCGACGAAGATTACAGGAAAGGAAGGACAGAAGATCAGCATCAGCTGCAGCCCGTTCAACGTCGAGGCAGAACCAACCTGCGCGTATGACTTCCTCTCGATCAACGGCGCTAAGAAATGCGGCTCCAGCCCGATTACCACCATCAGTAGCACGGAGTTGAACATCCAGTTCCATACGGACTTCTCCGTGACCGCCACCGGGTTCTCCTGCAGCATCGTGGTGCCGGCAGCTGGCTCTGGTGGCTCAGGTGGTTCCGGCAGCTGCCAGTGCGGCGTGCTGCGCCAGACCGGGCGTGTCGTGGGTGGCACGAACGCCAACGCTGGCCAGTTCCCGTGGCAGGCCGGTCTGGTCCAGCCAGGCGGCACCCGCACCTTCTGCGGCGGCAGCGTCATCAACAACCGCTACGTGCTGACGGCGGCACACTGCACGGCGGAGAGCACAGCCAGCCAGATCCAGGTGCTGTTGGGTGATCTCAACATCGGCTCTGCCGACACCGGCGAGCAGCGCTTCTCAGTCGTGCAGATCATCAACCACCCGCAGTACACGAGCGCCTCGGTCAGCGGTTGGGACTTCTCGCTGCTGAAACTGGACCGCGCGATCACCTACAGCGACACCATCATTCCGGCCTGCCTGCCGGAGGCCGGCAAGAGCTATGCCGGCGTCACGGCCATCGCCAGCGGCTACGGTCAAGTGGGCGCCACTGAACCGCAGGCCACCGTCCTGCAGCACGTGCAGCTGCCCGTCTGGACTCAGAGCAGCTGCCTAGCCAAATGGAGCGATCTCAAGAGTAACATGATCTGCGCCGGTGGCGCTGCTGAGGGCGGCAAGTCGGTCTGCATGGGCGACAGCGGCGGCCCGCTGGTGACCGAGGTCTCCAGCAAGTTCCGCCTGATCGGCGTCGTCTCCTACGGCCAGCCGTGTGCCATCGCCGGCTCTCCAGACGTGTTCGCTCGTGTCACCGAGGCGCTCTCCTGGATCACCTCCAACACTTCCGACGCCCAGTACTGCAGCGCGTGAGGCTGAACACAGCCAGTACCTTGCAGCACGGAAGACTGGGACGCGGCCAACGCCACTGGCGCCAGAAGATTGCCACAAAGAACGCATTCAACAGTCGGGCCAACGGACTTCTCACGGCAACGGCATGCTCGTCCCTTCCCCCACGCCCCACGTGTTGGAATCGAAATGCGTCACCTGTCTTATTGTCGAAATGAATTCCGAGGTTTTATAGTTCATGCCTTGATGTTCTGTTGGAACTTTTCTTTTGTAATTCGGCCTTGTAACAGGGAATAAAAGCTGGCTCAGCAATATCGTCTGAACTCAGTTCAGCAGCCGTGTCCTATGATGGGCTCTAAACCTGCCATTTTCTTCAAATTTCAACGTCATTTAACAGCAAAGATGAACGTAATTTTGAAGCATACCGAAAAACTATAACAACACATATAATTGTAATATAGCTTTAACAAAAATCGTGTTGAGGGCTTATATGTATATCCGGACACCTTACATCCGCAAGCATTGGAATGTGCGTATGTTGGCAATTGGAGATATTTTGTCTTTACACTTCCAGCTTTTGGTAAGGTGTCACCGCAGACATGTTCATGAATCCAGAAAACGGATCCCGGGACAAGGGATGTGATCAGGCGTGGATCCAGGCGTCGCTAGGGCGTCCCCCTCTGAACCAGATCGTGTCAACGGCGTGCCTGGAGGGCGCAACTTTGTGTATTGTACCCCCCCCTCCCCTGACCGAAATTTAGATCCCCGCGTGTTGGAGCCCTAAGGATCTGGGATTCCGAAATCCACTGGATCATAGATTTAACATTTTGCAATTTTCGGATGATCGCTGGGAATCATAGTTTCCACTTTCATAATTTGGTCAAGGATCCGACTGGGGGTCCGATAAACCTCGGACAAGGCTTTCTGAATGGGCTCCCACGGGACCCCAGCATCCCGCTATTATACAATTTAATAATTCACGTTTTCGAAGGATTTCTTGTAAATGGAACTATTATGGTCGTATTTATTATAGTACTCTTCAGTCTGTCAAGAGATACTATCAATATGACATTCGAACGGTATTTTCATAATTTACTTCTTCCCATAGGAGCCGAGTTCGAGGGGGTGGTTCAAACTTCCAATGCACCCAGCCACAGACCCGCAGCCAGGCGTAAGAAACTCGGGGTTCAGTTGGGCACAGGTAGGAACGGACTCGCTTCACACTAGAGAATAGTACATGAGGTACATGTAGAGAGTTGTACATGAGGCGGCTATCCCCATGGCCGGCCGAACCCCACGGCTTGGGGTGGGGCGGACTGGAAAATCTCTAGTTCATGGCTATTGGCTACGGCTCTAGCTGCAAGTCTAACTGGGGATTTTATTATGTTTTTGCCATCAATTTTCATCAAACCAATCATGGTTAACCCGCGCGGCGTAGGGTCTCCAGCCGACGCGCCGGGCGTAGGGGTAAATTTTACCCCCCTCTATCTTCCGAAACAATAAACCGCAGCCAGGACCCGCAAGCGGCGATCGGATGATAGCTCTCAATGAAAACGAATCGAATGCATACCAATTTTTGTCAGTTTAGTCAAATGTCAGGTCACGGTCAGTCATATGGAAAATTCGAGTGATTGACGTTAATGTTCATACTTTCCATTGTAATCCTTTGATTAAGACTATCAAATGTACAAACGCTCCAAAGATGTTATAATCTCCTGCATTATGTAAAAATGAATTGCATGCAAAAGTAAAGGTATAATCAGATCAGGTCACAGAAGGTCACTGTCACCAAGAGGTCAACGAAAAGTTCTATTGCGACACATTTTTAGAGGTTATTTTACACGTCAAAATCGATAGCAACAGCCTGTTACAACTTGCACCCCAAAAGGTAAAGATCAGGTCATCTAAGCGTCAAAACTGGAAATGACAAATATGAATAAACAATGCATGTTTCTAGGTCAGTTGTCTCATTAAATACAACAATGACATTTATATATCTGTATCATGTCAAAAAAATAATAAAACGTTATTTTGAAAAATGACGTCACTTTAAGCTACTTATGCTTGGAGGCAATCGTCACTGAAAAATTAGGTATTACTTTGAAAGTTGTTGGGTATTTCTTACACTTGGTTCTCTTATATCATATATATATATATATATTATATATGAATATATATATATATATTATATAATATATTCCGTTTTTTTAATATCTTGAAAAATTTCATTTTTTGAGAAATTTCCGAAAAAAATGATTTTTGGGGGTAAAATACCCAAAATTTGGGAAATCCGAGATAGCCATTTAGTAGAAAATTAAATTTATTTCCCTCACATGTTTTGCGTTTGCAATTTGCTTTTAAGCTATGTTTTCTACGATGCATCAAACATTAATCGTTATTCAACCCAAAATGGCATTACTTGACGTCATCAAAACGTTATTTAATCCAAAGCTCTTATTTTTTCATTGATTTTTTTTAGGAAGACGTCAAATTGATGCTGGGTAAGGTACTGGAACTTTGACGTCGTTATCTATTATAGTTTTTAAGTTATTGCGGAAATCCCGGGATGGGTAATTATTTACCCCCCCCCCCCTACGCCGCGCGGATTAAAGAGAAGCCATGACATGTTGCATAACATTGAATAAAAAACACATAGGTATATGAGCTTACCAAAATCCTCACGCGTGGCCAACGGGCCAGCCATTAACATTTGAGAGTGGCTGTGGCTGGCTGTGGCTGTGATGCCATGGCTGTGGGGCAGCTAGGCCATGGGCAAGTTCAGACATGTCGAACTTATAGAGTGAAGTATAGGTACTCCACACCAAACTCTCTGGAGGAATATTGCAAGGGTGGCAAACTGCCATGACCTGCTGGACTTCGTCGGATAAATTTTTTTATTGACAGGTTGGCTAATTTTTCATCACAAATGATCCATCAGAGGAGCCACATTTTTTTTTGCATTCGTGTGTTCTTTACATCGAATACTAGAGCGGTACTCATTTGGCAATGTTTGCATTTTCATGAGCTTTCGATTGCTTTTCCATTTGTTCCTAGCTATCATAGTTCCCGAGATATATTGGGTTGCTCGAAGCCAACTCCTAAAACTTTCAAATTTTACCTTTGCCGAACTCTGGTGACCTTAATATTGACCTGAGCCAAAAATAATATTTACTATTTGAAATACTATGCACTTGATGTCTATTTGTCTTCAATCGATTTCCTTTAAAGCAACACGAGTTTGCTGCAACACGTCTGACAGCAAGACGGTTTGCCTGGTGACCTGTCCATCAGACGATGGTTCCTCAATAGCTCGATGTCTGGTGTCTCCAGCCGGTCAGTATTCAGACGTGCTGAAGCCGAGTCTGAGTGACCTGCCTGGATGATGCCCCTCGGCGATCACAGGTGCGACACGCCGAGTCTGAGTGACCCTGCCCTGGATGATGGCCCCGGCGGCGAATCACGAACGGTGCTGACAGCCGGTCGAGTGACCTGCTCTGGATGATGCCCCTCGGCGATCACGAGGTGCTGACAGCCGAGTCTGAGTGACCTGCCCTGGATGATGCCCATCGGCGATCACGAGGTGCTGACAGCCGAGTCTGAGTGACCTGCCCTGGATGATGCCCTGCGGCGATCACGAGGTCACCGAGTCAGGTGCTCCTCCGACCCGACCTGTCTGTCACCGCACATAGGGGGCGGAGACCGGTGTAGCGATGGGGACACCAGAGCCGCTTACAAAGTTACCACTTGCATAAAGCGAGGGGGTATATGCGACGATTGGTTGCAGTTCGATACTATGCAAATTGAAATTCGAAAAGTAATATGTGCCTATATTGTGTCATATCATAACCTAATTGGTTAATAGATGTGAAAATGATCGATAACATGTCAATTAATTATTTTCATATCAAAACGATACCAAAGAAGAACGCAAGCTTTCGGCAACACTGCCACCATCAGTAAAACACTTTTATAACTTTTTTAAGCGACACCACAAAAACAACACAAAACAGTTTCGTTCCCTTCACGATGATGTAACTATCCTCCAGTATGACTGTCACTTTGAACAAATGACAAATATGAAGAGTAATATGAAGATAAATAAGCACGCGAAGTATATACTTAAGCATTGATTAAAACCAAGCGAAATTACAGGATGTTGAGATATTATAACATATATTAACACATGTTCTGCATATGTATATTACCATATCTTGTTATATATAACAAGATAAGGTAATGTACATACATATCTAACACTCACCATCTTTCCAATTAACAAACAATGCTAATATACCAGGCGGGCGGGCACCCAGGCTGACATTTTACAATATATTGAGCGAACTACTAGCGGTAGCGCAAAATGACTACCACCACAATGTTCCAAATTGAATGCAGAATCGACCATTTTCATCCATCGATCATTTTCATATCCATTTTGACAATCATGTCCATTATCATTGCAACCATCCAACGCATCAGTAATTGGTTAATAGTACGATTGCAGCTACAGAAGCTACCAACCAAAGTATGTTCGTAGTCCCCGCATACTCACAACATGGCTGGTGAGACCTGTGGGTGGCGGGTCGGCAGCTGTCAGTAAACGGCTGCGCTCGCCACGGCCACTACATTCCTCTTCCCCGAGTACGGCACGGAACGGCACGGCACAGCCAAGCACAGCACGGCACCACCGAGAACGGCACGGCACGGTGCAGCACGGCACGGCACGGCACGGTACGGTTCCACACACCCCGGCAAGGCACGGCCACTGCGACTCCGGCCTGGTCGAGTCGTAGCGCATCGGTCTGGTCGCCCGGTAACCAGGCCGTAACCAGTGCCGGGCACCTCCCCATCCCCCCCTCCCTGCCACCGTCCCTCGGGGCTGCAGCATAACACACTGTGCTGTGTCCCTCCCTGGCCATCATCCTTGTCGGGGCTTGCAGCATAAACACACTGTGCTGTGGTCTCCTGCCACCGTCCCTCGGGGCTGCAGATAACACACTGTGGCTGTGTCCTCCCTGCCACCGTCTCGGGCTGCAAGCATACACATGCTGTGCTGTGTCCTCCTGTCACCGTCCTCGGGCTGCAGCATAACACACTGTGCTGTGCCCTCCCTGCCATCATCCATCGGGGCTGCCGCATAACACACTGTGCTGTGTCCCTCCCGCACCTGTCCCTCGGGGCTGCAGCATAACACAACTGGCTGTGGTCCCTCCCTGCACCGTCCCTCGGGCTGCAACCATAACACACTGTGCTTGTCCCTCCCTGCCACCGTCCCTCGGGGCTGCAGCATAACACACTGTGCTGTGTCCCTCCCTGTCACCGTCCCTCTGGACGGCAGCATAACACACTGTGCTGTGTCTCTCTCTGCCACCGTCCCTCGGGGCTGCAGCATAACACACTGTGTTGTGTCCCTCCCTGCCACCGTCCCTCGGGGCTGCAGCATAACACACTGTGCTGTGTCCCTCCCTGCCACCGTCCCTCGGGGCTGCAGCTAACACACTGTGTCTTGTGTCCTCTGCCAAGTCCCTCGGGCTGCAGCATAACACACTGCTGGCTGTGTCCCTCCCTGCCACCGTCCTCGGGGCTGAGCAATAACACACTGGCTGTGTCCCTCCCTGCCACCGGGTCCCTCGGGCTGCAACATAACACACTGTGGCTGTGTCCTCTGCCACCGTTCCCTCGGGGCTGCAGCATAACAACTGTGCTGTTCCCTCCCTGCCACGTCCTCGGGGCTGCAGTATAACATACTGTGGCTGTGTCCCTCCTGCCACCGTCCCTCGGCTGATCATACACACTGTGCTGTGTCCTCCCTGCCACCGTCCTCGGCTGCAGCATAACACACTGTGCTGTGTCACTTCCAGCCACCGTCCCTCGGGGCTCGCAGCATAACACACTGTGCTGGTGTCGCTCGCCTGCCACGTCCCTGGGGCTGCAGCATAACACACTGTGCTGTGTCCCTCCCTGCCACCGTCCCTCGGGGCTGCAGCATAACAATACTGTGCTGTGTCCCTCCCTGCACCGTCCCTCGGGGCTCAGCATAACACACTGTCTGTGTCCTCCTGCCACGTCCCTTGGGCTGCAACGATAACACACGTGCTTGTCCCTCCCTGCCATCGTCCCCTCGGGGCTGCAGCATAAACACACTGTGCTGTGTCCCTCTGCCACCGTCCCTCGGGGCTGCAGCGCATAACACACTGTGCTGTGTCCCTTCCCTGCCACCGTCCTCGGGCTGCAGCATAACACACTGTGCTGTGTCCCTCCTGCCACCGTCTCGGCGTGCAGCATAACACACTGTGCTGTGTCTCTCCCTGCCACCGGTCCCTCGGGCTGCAGCATACACACACTGTGCTGTGTCCCCTCCCTGTCACCGTCCCTACGGGGCTGCAACATAACACCTGTGCTGTGTCCCTCCTGTCACCTTTCCTCGGGGCTCAGCATACCACACTGTGCTGTGTCCCTCCCTGCACCGTCCCTCGGGATGCAGCAATAAACACACTGTGCTGTGTCCTCCTGTGCATCATCCCTCGCGGCTGCAGCATAAACATTGTGCTGTGTCCCTCCTGTACCGTCCTCGGGGCTGCAGATAACATAACTGTGCTGTGTCCCTGCCACCGTCCCTCGGGGCTGCAGCATAACAAACTGTGCTGTGTCCCTCCCTGCCACCGTCCCTCGGGGCTGCAGCATAACACACTGTGCTGTGTCCTCCCTGTCACCATCCCTCGGGGCTGCAGCCTATACACAACTGTGCTTGTGTCCCTCCCTGTCCCCGTCCCTCGGGGCTGCAACATAACACACTGTTGCTGTGTCCCTCCTGCCATCATCCTCGGGGATGCAGCATACACACTGTGCTGTGTCCTCACTGCCATCGTCCCTCGGGGCTGCAGCATAACACACTGTGCTGTGTCCCTCCTGCACCGTCCTCGGGGCTGCAACATAAAACACTGTGCTGTGTCCCCTCCCTGCCACGTCTCGGGGCTCAGCATAACACACTGTGCTGTGGTCTCCCTGTCACCGTCCTCGGGCTGCAGCATACACACTGTGCGTGTGTTCCCTTCCTGCCAGCCGTCCCTTGGGGCTGCAGCAAACACAACTGGTGCTTGTTCTCTTCCCTGCCACCGTCCCTCGGGGCTGCAGCATAAACACTGGTGCTGTGTCTCTCTGCCATCCGTCCTTTGGGGCTGCAGCATAACACACTGTGCTGTTCCCTCCAGTGCCACCGTCCCTCGGGCTGCAGCATAACACACTGTCTGTGTCCTCCCTGCCACCGTCCCTCGGGCTGCAGCATAACACACTGTGCTGTGTCCTCCCTGTACCGTCCCTCGGGAGGCTGCAGCATACACATACTGTGCCTGTGTCCCCTCCTGCCACCGTCCCTCGGGGCTGTCTAAACAACATGTGCTGTGGTCCCTTCTGCACCGTCCCTGGGGCTGCAGCATAACCACTGTGCTGTGTCCCTCCCTGCCACACCGTCCCTCGGGCTGCATATAACACACTGTGCTGTGTCTTCTCTGCACCAGTCTCGGGGCTGCAGCATAACACACTGTGCTGTGTCCTCCTGCCACCGTCCTCGGGCTTGCAGCAATAACACACTGTGCTGTGTCCTCTCCTGTCACCCGTCCCTCGGGGCTGCAGCTTAACAACACTGTGCTGTGTTCCTTCCTGCCATCAGTCTCGGGCCAATGCACGCATAAACACTGTGCTGTCGTCCCTCCCTGTCACCGTCCCTCGGACTGCAGCAATTAACACACTGTCTGTGTCCCTCCCTGTCACCGTCCCTCGGGGCTGCAGCATAACACACTGTGCTGTGTCCCTCCCTGCCACGTGCCGACTCTCTTTTTGCTGCAAAACAGCTGTGCCAAAAGAGCTATTCCATAAAACTTTATTCCTATTCTGGGACGGATAAAAAGTATACGAACCGGATGGGGGGGGGCTTATTCGCCCCCCACTCACAGATCTCGGCTCCCATATTCAATCTATAATGGAAGGTTGAACCATAAAATTAGGTCGGTGGGCGGGGTCTACGTCGAACTGTATTTTGTTAAGTTTGAGTGTCCCTTATCTTCAAGGTCGAATGACGTCATCTAAGGTTATTTTTGCCAAATATTTTTTCTCTCTCAAAAACCTTGCGATTATGTCGAAAAATATGGCAGCTAGGAGATTAATCCTAAAAAAAGAAAAAAATGGAAAGCAACTACAATTCTCTTTCACCAATATATCATTAGATGTGACGTCAGGTCAATAGTTTTGGTTATAGAGGTCGTTAAATGTTAAAAAACCTGTTTTCCAGCAAAAGTTTATTCGTTAATAACTTTTTACCTAAAACATACAAAGTAATGATTTCGAACTCATAAACAGGACCAACCGGACACTGTGAACACATTGTAGTCTATATGTGATAAGGTTATAATATCAAAGTGCGTTTTTGCATAGACCTGCTGCTCAAATCAAAAAGTTGAAGAAGACAAAAAAGTATTAACCCTATTCCCTGCGGGGAGGGGCAGATTCTGCCCCCCCCCCGGTAGTTTTTCGACCGCCGCTTCTGAACCGTTACGTCTATCGTCTTGAAACTTTTGGACTTTTCCTAAATTTGAATGACGCGTGTTCTGTGAAATTTTAAAAAAATCGGCATAGCAGAGGCGGCTCCAGGGTCATGTTTTTGGGAGGTCGTTTCGAATGCGGGTGTCTGGCGGCATACTTCCTTCGTCAGTTTGTCGGTGTGTACATAAATTGATGCGTCAGAAACTAAGTCGATGGGTTGGACATCTATGGACAATTATATGGATTGATAGCCAATATCTTGGGGCACACGGTGAGAGGGGGGCGGCAGACACCCTTCGAGTGTGACGGAACGAGCTCACTTATTATATTCGAGGCAGCTGCGGCTAATAATTTGTATACTGTCTCGTCATTTTGGCCCAACTTCAAAATAAGCAGGATGATAAAAGGCGTTCCGCACATGGTGCCCCCCCCCACGTTGTTTACCTGAATCCGCCTATGCGGCAATTTGTTACATTTACAAAATACAGCAAACAAAGCCACATGTGACGTTCCCACGTACCAAACACAAGGAAAAGCAGCATATTTTTTATCAAAAATTCTCGCCCATTTTGTATCCCTGGAGTGCCCTATGATTTTTTTCGTTTTTGGTAAGCTTGTCCCTTGTACACGTTGAAGGACATGACATTGGAAGCTCAAAAACGTTTTTTTATGCAAATCGGTCTAATCATATGGCCACAATGACCTTTCAAAAAAACACCCTAAATTTTCGTATTTTTTGCCCCCTGGCCCCCCATTTTATGGCAAAAAAGTAATTTCTTGGTCCTTAAAGAAAGATTTCGTCACGACGAATTGAATGGTGTTTGTCCCATCGAAATCGGCCGAGCGGTTTCTCGAGATCTCTGGGGGGGGCGGAATCTGCCCCCCGCAGGTTAACGTAATTCTGACCGCCCGCAGGGAATAGGGTTAAAATTGCATTTTACATTGGAATTAAGTATGCAAAAAAAGAAAAAAATTTGTTATACAGCGTACCCTAACCTGCATCGTTTGTTGATGATTAGCACAACGCACTTGCTAGCTTTAAGCAGCAACTTGCTTTACTGCTTGCTAAAAATAAGCACCAACTTTGCTTCCAAGGAGAGCCCATGAACTTACTTTGCTATACATATGCATTGTTACAGCACATAACTTGTAAGTTCTAGTACCTGGTAAGCAGCTTGCCGATACATTTGCAGTAACCGCTAGTTTCTAGCAGCATTTTGCTGCTTGTTGCTGGAAAGAACACCCATTTAGCATACAAAAATCAATCACTAAAGGAGCTTATTTTTTACAGTGTATGTATAAAATATGCTAAATAATTGTTTTGACTGATGTCACTACAACGCACCCTTTAATTTATTCCAAAACAAATTCAAAAAATATTAATGCATTTTTTCACCCCTATATTGAATGATTTGCACAAACTGTGATTTGCACAAACAAATTTGCACAAACTGCTATTATATGTCAATTTTCAATTAAATATCTATTGATCCCCATGTTTTGCGTTATATTCAGTCGAAAGATCTGGCAGTTGTGGCATGTGTTGAATCAAAAATACCTCTAACAATTTTCCTTTTTGTCCCCCTGTTACCCCTATTCATGACTTAGTATTTTTTTAAATAAATGTAGATGATATTACGGGGAATCAAATGCCGTTTGATTTGTGAAAATCGGACTAGTAGATTTCGAGATCTAAATGGAGGCGTTTTTGACCCCTCCTGCCACTAATAGGGGTAGTCAGGAGCC
Source organism: Semibalanus balanoides (assembly GCA_014673585.1). Lineage (NCBI taxonomy): Eukaryota > Metazoa > Arthropoda > Thecostraca > Balanomorpha > Balanidae > Semibalanus > Semibalanus balanoides. Next base: position 109,990 of record VOPJ01013138.1, on the reverse strand, counting down.
TACCACTGATAGGGTTAACCTGTAAAATGAATCATAACACAGCGCCGACCACACACACGGAGGCAACCTAGCGGAGCTGGTTAAGTTTATTGACAATTACCAAGCAATAACTGCACAGGGCAGCAGACACAGCGAAGCACAGTTACTACTCAATAACTACACAGGGCAGCTGACGCAGCGAAGCACAGTTACTACTCAATAACTGCACAGGAAAGCTGACATAGCGAAGCACAGTTACTACTCAATAGCTACACAGGGCAGCTGACGCAGCGAAGCACAATTACTACTCTACAACTACACAGGGAAGCTGACGCAGCCAAGCACAGTTACTACTCTATAACTACACAGGGAAGCTGACGCAGCGAAGCACAGTTACTAATCTATAACTACACAGGGAAGCTGACGCAGCGAAGCACACATACTGCCATTCAGCGTCACACTCGAGGCGACAGAGTTTGTAACGGCCGACGGCCCTTCAGCGACCCAATCTCATCCATCTGCAGGGGGGGTCGTTTTAGTCGCACGGCCAAGCTGCCGGCCCGTGTGAGCTGAACTTTATCATGCTATTACCGCGTGAACAGTATCATACATTCCACGCGTTCACAGTTAACACACCTTTCCTAAGCATTACGCGATTTCGCTTACAACCCGACGAACGGCAAACACTTTGTCGTGTCTCGAACACACACAATACACCGCGGGCCTTGCCGGCCCATATCACCACTGGCGTCCATCAGTATATGGCTGCCGGCCCTCGAACGACTGCAAGAGCACCTTTCGCTGACCGGACCAGGCGCTGTCTTGTACCGCCGGTGAGGTGACACGGACGGGATGAACTAACACTCGGTTCCGTACTGTGACAGCGCATCGGTAGCCTGCCGCTGGTACCAGAGACGGATCGAGTCCTGCGGGTGGTCGTGCTCGTCAGTCGGCCCTAGCCCGTTTGAGGCCACTTTGGCCTTCTGCAGGGCGAGGAGAAAAATTATCCTGCACGACGGCGCTGCAGCCGGCTCTGGGACGTCTGCTCCAGCACTGTCAGCTTCAGCACCGGCTTCTCCACTTCTTCAGCAGGCCGTCGGTCGGGCGCTGCTCCTTCTTCTGCAGCACACTCGGATCCTTCTTGGTCGGCCGGTCCAGCCACTTTCACAGCTGCTTGCCGCCCGGCTCCTGCTCCTTAGTTCGTGGTGACGTCAGCGTCAGCGTCTGAGCTCAGCCGGCGACGCGTCGGTTTCCGTCTGGTGGGCGACGGTGGGCCTGACTCGGCGGTGGCAGCGGTGCATGTGGCCGCCAGTAGTTCATTTTAGTGAGGTGAGGGCAGTCTCCGAATCTGAAATATCGTGGCTAGGTACTTTCTGTAAGGTAGCTGAGACGAGCAGATGTTAACAAATAATTAGGTCATGGGCTATGCCTCGTAATTTTTGACCGAGTATTGAGACTCAAAGTTTTTTTTAGGAGCGTTGCCCTACTAAAAATAAGGGGCAGTTGGCCCAACCTGCCTCCCAGATCATACGCCTAAGATCTTTTAGCGAATCCAGGGATGGGGTGGCAGGAGCCTCAGCCCCCCCCCCATACCGCCTGAAATCGGCGAAATTTGACATATTTTCCACTGCAGAGGGATATATAATAAACTTTTACAAAGACATATTTATTTTAAACCGTTCAGTAAGGTATAAGGAGGACAAATCCGATGAGTTTGTCAAATTTGATGACACTTTTTAAATTTAGCCCCCATACCCACGTTATCGATCCACCAGTACTGTGATTTCACCCATGGTTGCACCCGCGGCTGTACCAAAAGCTGCTCTGGGAACAGGCACTACAGCCTGTTCCCAGAGCTGTAGCTGCGCCTGTACTCAAAGCTGCAGCCGCGCTTGTACCCAATACAGCGTCAACCGCGAGTAAAGCGCCACCCGCAACTGCAGCGGGACCCATGAGTAAAGCGGTACCCGCGGCTGTAGCGCCAACCGCGACTGCAGTTTGTATTCCTATGCCTTGCGGGCGGCTAGAATTACGTTAAGTTGCGGGGGTCAGATTCTGCCACCACAGAGATCTCGAGAATCGCTTGGTCGATTTTGATGGGACGAGCGCCATTCGATGCGCCGTCAAACTATTTTTCATATGCGTTTTCATTTGATATGAAAATATCTAAAGGCTTTATTTAGATATTTTATCATATCTAAATAAAGCCATTATATCCCACTCCCATTATATCCCATTATATCCCACGACTTCCAAATATCATCTGCGGCTGCGGTATGAATTTCTTGCATCTCTTTACGTCTTTCCAGAGCCATGTCAAATTTTTCCCACATTTGTGTTCTAAGTCTACTTAGGCTCTCCCCTGCCTGGTATGGGAAAAATTTCTTTTCTTCTTCTTTGAAATGCTCCACTGCTTTCTGCATTGCTTCGCTGTGCTCATCACGATGTGTTTGATCACTTGGAGAAAAAAAATGCCTTGGAAAACTCTTCTCATAGATTGTGATGCATTCATCAACTAGCTTCTCGCTAGCCTCCTTAAGCTTCTTTACTACTGAGTCTCGATATTTTTTGTTCGCGTGTGCTTTTTCGAACGATTCTTCGACCTTCTTCTCCAGCTCCAGCTGGTAGTAGTTCTCTTTCTTGGTTGCATCTCGCATTGTCTTCCGCTCTTTGAACGACTGCAGAGCCGCTTCTTTTGCCAGTTTGTGCTCTTTGTCGAGCAGGCTTTCATCAAGTATCGGTGCGTCTCGACCTAGCAAGCCCTCCATCTGTTTTTCATAGGCATCAAGTTCGTCGTGTATGGCTTTCGTGTTACCAATCTCTGCGAGAGCCTGCATGAGGCTCTCGACATCCTGAAGTTCGTTGCTTCGGAAGAGATCAGTGTACGTCTTGATATGAGTCACCAGCTCTCTGCACGTCATCGGGTGGTTGCCGTTCATCTTTACTGTCAGCTTTTCGGGCGAAAGCAGCGTTGACATGAAATCTTCCAATGCTCTTATGAACGCAAGATTCATGTCCTCAGCATCGCCAGCGAATGTCTCACTGCCCGCAACCTCTTCTCCGGGATGGGGTAAGAGAAAGCCGCTGACATCTGTGAAGCATGCTGTCATATGTTGATTCTGTTGTGCGATACTTTTAATGCTGCTACTTAGTCTTTTTTGGACCAATTCTTTGCCTCCCTGACTGCCGACTTCCGGAGTCTTGTGTTGCCAGTCGCGAATCAGGAAAACAAGGTCTTGGAACGGTTTCCCCTCTGTGTTGTCCTTAGCCGTGCGACCATACTCAGTAAATAACTGCAGGTTTTCTAGATGATCGTTCCGCAAGTTGTGCATCACATTGTAGACCTGTACAGAGCTAAGCAGTATGCTCAGAGCAAATATTTTTGTTGAATCAATCTTGGTGCTTTCGCTATCAAATATCCCCTGCGTGTCCACGAGAAGTACGACCAGCTCTTCCCCGGACTTAAGAGTGACTGGAATGGGGTGAGACATGAACATTCCGTTAGTGTGAGCATCACATCCGCTTTTCCAGGAGAAACTCTCGCTTTTGTTGTCTAGCCAGTGTGACTTGTCTGCTGCCATCAGATATCGAGACAGCGAGTTGAGCAGGAAGGATTTGCCAGTGCGGTAGGCTCCAGCTACCGAAATTACCACCACGGGTTTGTCTGCGACATTGTCGGACAGCAGGAACGAGTCGACGACTTCTTCATGCAGGTACAGCATATTCTTCCCGCCATCGTCGTCTACACTCAGAAACTGTTTTGCAGCCATCGTTGTCGACCTCTGAAACAGAATCAGATGCATTAATAGTGCGATTGTTTTTCCTGAAACAATATGATGTCCGTACATTTTTCACAGCAGTTCAAACTAGTGGTGTCAATCGATCACAAACAATTTGGTTAACGAAAAAATAGTGTGACCAATTTGGTAATCGGCCGGTCAGGTTTATACATTTTTGGACATTTTTCGGTCAGTTTAATCTGAAACAATTCACTTTTTGTCACATTTTTACGCATTCTTATTTCTATCGAGCAAATTTATGCACAATATTGATGCACAATTTGCTCAAAATTCAACTAGTTAATGTAAAGTTTGTGGTCTTGTTTGCGGCTTTCACTATTTTGCTTTGCAAATATATTTAGTTCTTTTTCACAATTATAATGTCTTTTTGGAAACTATACATATGCGTTTTATGAATTATGATGCTAAAGCTATTTTTGCCAGTGTGTATACATAAGTGCACTACTTTAAAATCGGTCAAATCTTGGACATTTTTAGCCTCAACCGAAATCGGTCAATATTTGGTCAACTAAAATGCCTCCTGTTCGGTATTGGATTGGTTTTGGTCAGGAAATTTTGGGAAAATGGCATTACTAGTCCAAACAGTTTGAGTTTGAGGAAAATCCAAAAAGTATAATAAAATGACAATACACAAAATGTCATATCGTTTCTTTGTGCTTTATCCCAGCATTGGGTGGGGTTTTAGCCGAACACCATTGGCTGTGGGGGTTGGGGTGTTTTTCGCCCCTTCATTATCTTCCCAACCAACAACTGCAACGAGACGCACAAGGTGACAACCGAAAGCTCTCAATTATACGTATCTAAGGCATACGCGAAAATGACAAAATAATGGCACATGTCTGGTCACAGTCAGATCTGTGGCATGGCAAGGGTCGCCGGCACATTTCTCCAGCCCACGTGCCTTCTTCGCAGCCAGCCGGCCAGCCGCACGCGTGGCCTACATTGTGCAACCGCTGTGCAGCCTGCGGCCTGGTTATGCGTGAGCGGCGTCACGTGTTGGCCTCGAGTAACCGGTCCTGCGACCCAGATTCTATCTATATAATGCGCGGTCTTCCGATGTCTAATACACTCTTCTTCCATCGTCTCTACCCTGTGTACAGAGGTGCCACGCCGGGTGAACCTGGAAAGCTCTCTGACATTTGGTGGCAGTGATTTCTAAGGTAAATCTGCTTTATATAACTCGTAAAATTGTTCTTTTGTAGCTCTTCTTCGAACCATTACCATGCCTTCTAACGACCCAGCTTAGCCGCTACCACAAAACTTGAACATTTACCAAATTTCTTCGTTTGTACCTACATTTGACGGCTCTTTCCCCATCCAGGACTTTTTACAAGAAGTCCGTGACGCAAAAAAATAGGATCATGGCCCGATGTAGTCACTCTCAAAGTTGCAAAATCTAAATTGCAAGGCCGTGTCAAAGAAATTGTTAGAAACAGACACGATCTCAAACATGCCCCGTCATTTGAATAATTTGCCACACGCCTCACATCTGCCCTTCACACGGACCGACCCGTATTGTCCCGCTTACAAGACCTGATGACATGTGTCCAACACCCATCAGAGTCCGTAGACGCGTTCACGTACCGCCTGCGAAATAAAGTTAAGTCCCTCACCGAGTGGGACGCCACTCAGGAGACTCAGCAACTGAAAAATCGGACCGTTGCGACTGTTTTTGTGAAAGGTTGAAAACCCGCTCTACGCCAGCTGGTCCTCCCACAAAACCCATCTGACTTTGACTCCGCTATATCTCTAGCTTGCACACAGGAGCTCAAGAGCTCTTTTTTACCATCCCTGGAAATGTCCATGCCCCACGCAGCTTCTGCCATACAGTCACACCCTGACTACTCCCTACAGGAACTCCAGCAACGTGTGGCCAGCCTCTAGCTGTCCACAACTAACCCATCGCAAAACACAGCTCGCGGTAGAGGAAGACAACACTACCGTCGAAATTTTCGGAAATAACAGCCCCACCGTGGTCGTGGTTTCTCCACACACCCGACCTACTATGACCGATCTCACTCACCATATCGACCACCCCCGCAAAACTACCGGTCGTACTCATCGTACCACCAACGTGACAATTCACCTGATCATGCAGAACTGCTCCGTGTTCCGAGCGCCGAGGACGCTCAGATTCACGCCAAGGCCGCGATAACCATCGCCGGTCGTCCCGTTCTGGATCCCGAGATCGGCGAGGAAAAACACTTTCCCGTTCACCCTCCCACTCACCAAACCGGTCTAGATCAGACCGTCTACAACAAACGAGGTCCCCAAACCCGTATCGCTCGCGACGTTAAATGAGACACTGACGTTGGCGAGCGTCGCAGCAGAAACATCTCAAGAACATCCCTCCTCTCCAATTTTTCCTGATATCGCCATTTCTAATCAAAAAGGCTCCGCTTTATACGATACTGGCTCAAGTATCTGTCTGATCAGCCGAGATTTTCTTTCATCATGCGATCTCCCCGTTTCTCCAAAGAAATCATCTGTATCTATTTTGGGTGTCACATGAACCACCAATTGACACCTTCGGCGAAATTACATTGCCCTGTTCAAATTATTGGCATCGAACACGTGTTTTACGTGACAGAAAAACCTCTCGCTTTCGGCTGCGATGTCATTCTGGGCATCGATTTTGTCATCCACCACCAGCTGATGTGGATGTGGATCCACCACCAGTCCCACTACGAAAGAAATCACCTTCCTGCAGCCCTGTATTGCGTCATCAAGTCTGCAAAACCCGTCAAACCGCTTGAATCCGAAACGTCGCAAGCGTGTTCGCTGATAACCTAACCTAACGTTGTTCTTGGAACAACTGACTCATCCAACCCTCCCGACCCTGCGAATGAATTATTCGCCACAGATGAAAAAGACGCTTTTATCATTGATGATGAGAAAAGCTTTCCCTTGTTCGTGTCCGACACTGTCGAAATACCAGCCTTTTCCGAGCAGTTCGTAAAAATGAAACTTCCCTATTATGTCACATTGTCACACCATGGATGAGAAATACCCTGGATTGGCCACTCTTTGTCGGCACCTTTGATGTAGGAGACCATGGCAGCCACCTAGCGGTCGAAGCGCAAAGCTTCGGCATACAGGAGAGCTCCAGCCAACCACATCAAGCCGAACACGTCCCCCTCGTTATCTTCCGATCTAAGTAACCGCAGCGTGATGCGCAAGGCGGCAATAGAAAGCTCTTCATGAGACAAACAGAAACATACGAAGAAATATCCGAATAAGATCAATGTCAGTACAGCCAGGACAAGGGTAAAAACAATGTATTTTAGTTGATGGCTCATATCTTCAGTCAAAGCCTTAGATTGAAACTCTTTTTACACAAATTTGCTCTCCAATGTATGATCAACAATTACCCAAAGGTATGGATGAAAAAATAGGTATCTTTAAGTATTGTTGGATCCCATATTTGTGAATGACATTACACATTTCCAATATTATTATGAACCAATGAATGTACAGTAACGGCACGCCCACCATAATGATCCCTTGCCTTCCCAGGATTATATATACCAATATTTATATGCGTCAAAAAACAACAACTGTAACTTGTAGAGGCGAAAGGCAATCTGAACACAATCCACATTTCGACCTATTGAACATTAAACAAACAGTCCTCCTGTATGTCGTTGGGTGGTCGGTCACATTTGTCGCTGAGTGGCCAATCCAACAAATTTCTCACCATGGTCACACCTTCCGAAGCCCCCTACTACATCCAAGGTCACACGGACCAGTCACTGTCCGGCATTCACGTGGCCCGAGCAATGGCTTTCCTCATCAGATCGTATGTTTTAGTTCGTGTAGCAAACGTCACATCATCCCCAATTTTGATTCGAAAAAAATACGCATCGCTCAGTTCAACCCAGCGAACACGCCACTGAAAAAACCGACCACTGAAAAAACGACCCACGACCAAAATTCCCACACCGACATGCCGTATTCAGCATCCGTCGAAGCTGACAAAACAACTGAAGTCACCCCAGACAAGTTTAATTTAGACCACATTCCAGAGCCTTACCAGTCACAACTTCGCAACATGCTAAAGAAGCATGCTGACGCGTTTGGCACTAGCTTGGAAGATATCAAAGACGAACACCACATCGAATTAACTGATCCGACACCAGCCTACAAAAATCCTTATCGTTTACCATACGCCCACCGTGATATCGTCAAGTCAGAAATAGACAAATTGCTCGCGAGTGGCATCATTGAGCCCGCTATCTCCCCGTACAATGCCCCCATCATTTTGGTAAAAAAGGACTCCGGTGGCCATCGACTAGTTTCCGATTTACGCCTTATCAATCAGAGAATCAAGGATGATAGGTATCCGAGTTCATTTGCTTCTCACGCCATCGATCAACTCGCTGGCTGTTCTAATTTTACAAGCTTGGATCTTCTCAGCTTATTTCACCAGGTCCCCATCACGCCCTCCTCACGTCAATACACTGCATTTACAGCTAACAATCAACATTTTCAACATACCAGAGTTCCATTCGGCCTCAAATCAGCATCCACTGCTCTAAACCAAGCATTGCAAATTGACCTATCCGGTTTACAAGGCATTGACGCATTCCTCTACGTGGACGATATACTTATGGCTAGTAGAAACTATACCGAACACCTCCAAAAACTAGACCGAGTTCTCTCTCGCTTAGAAGAAACACGTTTCGTCCTCTGTCCATCAAAATGTTATTTTATGCAAAGTCAAATGACATATCTAGGTCACATTGTGGACAAACACGGCGTACGTCCTGACCCTTCCAAAGTACAAGCTGTCCAAGACTTCCCACGTCCAACAACTGTTAAGGAAGTACGTGCATTATTAGGATTCGCCAATTATTACAGACGACATATTCCCCGCATGTCTGACCTGTCAACACCTCTAGTTAACCTCACTCGCAAAAACGTTGAGTTCGATTGGTCTGACACCTGTGAACAAGGCTTTCAGTCCATCAAACGATCATTGCTCAACTATCCCGTTCTACGATTCCCAGATTTTACAAAATATTTTTTCCTATCAACAGACGCTAGTGATTTTGCCATATCAGCTGTTCTGGAGCAGCAACATTGACCCGACCGTCACCCCGTAGCTTTCATTAGCCGCCAGCTTAACAAAGCTGAACGCAATTATCATGGGCGTCGGAGACGGGGGGACAGGGGGGACACGTCCCCCCCAGTTCAAAAATCGAAGGGGGACGTCCCCCCCAAGAAATCAGACTTGCTTCGTTGTTTATTTTTGGCGGAATCCTTTCGAAGGAACAAATTCAGCAAAAAAAAATATACCTACATACGTAGTTTGTATGTATTATATACTTATTTCGTTGAAAAAATATATGATAGCTAAAAGTCATTGGCGTTGGAGGCGGGGGGACGGGGGGACGCGTCCCCCTTGTTAAAAAATCGGAGGGGGACGTCCCCCCAAGAAAGTTGACTTATTTTTTTCTGAATTCCTGCCAAAGGAAATTGAACATAATTTATTTCCCAGTCAAATAAGAGGTCACTTTTAACCCTATCATGGCAAAAGCCGCATTTTTTGCATACAGGTGCATCCGTCAGGGGGAAGGTCATTCACAGGGGTGGAGGCCCAGTCCCATAGCTATCCGACGTATTGCGATACCTTCAATAACGAATGTCAAAAGTTCCTTCTCGGTATTGGTTGCGTCCGGTCGTTTAGTATCTTCATTCTTCCCCTTTGCTTATAAAAGCTCACCTAAATTGTCATTTTTTGTGGTACATGAAGGACTGATACAACGGAAACATGTGGTAGGACTATTGGTTCCAAAATAAGCGTCCCGCTGGGTTGGCCGGGCACAGCAGTTTTAAAGGGAATATACTCCTTGGGAAAAGGTTTGTGGATTGGAATGTAGATGAGTGCCCAGATGAGTGGCTCTTTTCCACATTTTTCATATTTTCACCAGGCGTTATACTCCCTTAAACTGCCTGTGCCGGCCAACCCAGCGGGACGCTGATTTTTAAGCCAATAGGCACTAGTCATCACTCGATAAGTACCCGATGCTTCCTTAATTCGTGTACCACAGAAGAAATTAGATGAGTTTTAGAACGAAAAAAAGGGAAGATGCAGTAATAGACCGACTGTACATACTTTTTTAAAAATTTCAAACCATTTTCCAGTCCTTCAGCCAGGCCTGAGGGCCCCAATTCCCAGCCTGAGATAGCCCTTGAAAAGGAGCTCTTCCTCCTATGCCCAAGGGCTCTCTGATAGACTAGGAGGGTCCTTGTATTGATTGAAAGGGCTTTGAATCAGCTCAACGGCTTAATCAGGATTTAGACAAGGACATGACTCAATACTCTATAGGGCCCTTGGCGCTGAGAGCCTGGTCCAAAACGGAGATGAAGGGCCAGGATTGTCGCCACTGGTGGGGGAGGGGGGACTCGGCCCCCCACTCGTAAAAAATATAGGGTCTGCCCCCCGCTAGAACTGCTGTAGGGGTATTTAGGCTAATAATGTATATTATTTGCTAAATATTTTTGTCATTGCTCAAAACGATGCGGGGCAGAAGTTTTGGGAGGACTCAATTCGATACATCTGTGATGTTAAGCTTGCGTAGAAACAGAAAGGCAACGAATTGAAGCCGAGACCTTTACGATTCCATTAAATTGTATGTCCAACAATAGAGTTTCCAGGTGTAGAGACATAAGATACAGTGCGGTGTTCACCACTGACATATGATAGCTTTGGTGTGTCTAGACGCCCATGAATAGGAGCTCACATTTCGAACAACGCGAGCGCGCGCACTCTGGGGCGACCCATTAAATGCCTTGAAAATCGGTGTCCAGATAGAACGATGGCGAAACTAACATGATGAAATCTGAAGTCATCCCTACGTATGATAGTTGTGCGTTTAGCCGCTAATAGAGTTCGCTAGCGACAGATTCGAGATTTGGCAGATCCCTTATGTTTCCATTAAAATCGGTATCCAGATAAGGCATAGTGATAAACATAGATAAACATAGTGAAATCTGTTCACCCTACATGTGATAGTTTAGCGTCTAGACTCCAGCGACAGATTCAAGATTTGGCGGACCTCTTAGATCCCCATGAAAATCGATGTCAATGTAAGAGTTTCAAGTGTAAAATTAACACCCGTGAAATCGTTTCACCCTGCATAATGATACGTTTGGTGGTCTACCGCCAGAAGAGTTCGCCAGCGACAGATTACTTGAAAATATGGACTTATGGGTCCATCCCCACTGACGGATCCAGGGTGGAACCAGGCCATGCCCCCCAACAGCCTGGAAGGGGGGACAACTTGTCTTTTGGCCCCCAAAACGTCAACAATTTATCGTAAAAATTGCCTTTGCAGCAGCAAATCCAGCTATCTATATTTGCAAAATTGAAAAATGTTGCGCCGCTTCGCGGCTAACACAAGTTTTGTTATTGCTTAATACAAATTTCAAAATACAGAAAATTGCAATCCATAAGTGTATGCTTTCCTTGGCCAGTAATTGCTTGCCCCAGGGCCCGGTCGCCTTCATAAAACTATTAGCGGAACATGTTAGCTATAGCTAGTATGCCTGCCACAGCTCCGAAAAAGGCTACGCGAACGCAAAGACGCGAACATCAGCACCCAGAACCTGCTCCAGTGGTGTCCAGCTTGCTGGACCGAAGATCTAATTAAAAAGAGGAAACCAGGCCAGGACCCTCCATCTCCATCCCCGAGCCATCTCCCCCAAGCTCCTCCAGATATACAGGGACCATTTAAATACGCGTAAAAGTCGTAGCTGGCCTCTCGCTGCTTTCAAATTATTTACACTGTTACCAGCACTGGCGGATCCAGGGTGGCATTTAGAGCCCCGTTTTTGGCCCCCGGCAAAAAAGTGGCCTGTTTGCACCCCCCCCCCAAACATCAAGCTCACAAGGAGAAAATGCACTCGTGGTATTATGTATAATGGTTTGCCTTTGGAGAAAACTGTAACAAGTTACAATTAATCAGGAACAATATACAATTTTATCGTCAAAATGCCTTTGCAGCAGTCAATCAAGCTTCCGCAGTAAAACAAGCTAGAAAAATGTGCACGCCCGCTTTGTGGCAAGTTTCGCAATGCTTATACAAATTTGTCTTAGCCACTTATCCTCTACAAGGGACGGAGGCCCACCGTCTATATTTCTGGTTTTGTCAGGCAAACCGTTAAAAATTTCGCGCCGCTTCAGAGGCGCTAAATAATTAAGTAGAATACCCTTTATAAACATGGAATTCATAATGATGCTGCAAAGAGACTTTTTTCGTCATTTCACTGACCCCCACTTAAAATACTTCGGCGACACCATCTCGAGTCGGTTTTGAGATAAACGTTATTACTACCTACATGTGTATATTCCGTAGCATTGTAGCTGAAGGTATTGCGCTTTGCGTTTTGTTTAATGCTTTTTAAGCTCTAATACCAAAAAAGGTGACCGGCCCAAATCCGAGAAGAAAAAAATTGTATGCCTTTTTGCCAAAAAATTTGCCCCCAAACCGACGGCTGGATCCACCAGTGTCCGTCCCCCCACTCAAAATTTCGTGGCGACGCCCCTGGCAATTATTCTACCACAGAAAAAGAATGTCTTGCCATCTATTGGGCATTTTAAATTTTGCGTTGTTACCTTGTTGGCCATTTCACTCACGTCATCACTGACCACTTACCATTACGTGGCGTATTCAAATCCACTAACCCAGGTGGTCGACTCACAAGATGGTCACCGAAATTATCAGCTTATGATTTTGACGTTACTTTCTTGCCAGGCCGTCTCAACGTGAAACCCGAAATACTGTTTCGTATCAAAATTGACTTGCAAACAAAAACTGATTTTCTTGGTTATGTTTCTGCAACAGAATTCGAACATGAATGTTGGACTCGTGAAAAGATCAAATCTGAACAGAGAAAAGACCTTCTCTCATCACGATTATCGACCGTTTTTTTTTTCTGGCAAAACCACCAACCGCACATACCTTCAGTTACACGAAACATTGTCAAACTATTTCCTCAGCTCCGATGGTCTACTATATCGTACCACGTCACAAAACAACAAGACACGTCCCTACGTAGATCAACTCGTTGTACCCGCTCCAATGAAAATGAGCATAGTCCAAAAATACCATGATACCATTTGGTCTGGACATCTTAAATTCGAGAAAACCACTGCAAAAAATTCGTCTCTCATTTTACTGGAAACACATGTATACTGACGTCCTAACGTTATGTCAACTCCTGCCGATTGTGCATGGAACGCCATGCACACAAAAACATCAAACGTGCACCCCTGCAGCGAACACTGTCGCCTGCCTACCCCATGCACATCTCATCATTCGATATTGTGGGACCCCTCAAAACAAGTTACCGTGGTAACACCCATTATCTCAGCTGGCTCGATCATTTTAGTAGATTCCCCGAAGCAATTCCCATTTCGGAAACCACCACTGAAGCAGTCGACAAAGCATTCGTGGAACAAATTGTTTCACGACACGGCATCAGTAAAATACTTTTGAGTGACCGTGGCTCTAATTTTACTTCAAAATTAATGCAGTCCATCTGCAAGTTGCTTGGTGTGAAACGAATTCTGAGCTCTCCGTCACCCTCAGGCAAACGGCCGCGTCGAAAGACTCCTTTCCACCATATTATCACATTTTTTTTCCCAACGAAATTGGGACGAAGTTTTACCTCTAGCACTATTCGCCATTCGATCTTCCATCAACCACTCAACTGGAGACACCCCTGCTCAAATTTTCACAGGACGTGATTTGATTTTACCCCTTGACGTCGGATTGCTCAATACCATTCCACAAGTATATTCACAATTACCACATTATTTTAAATGGAAGTCCAATTCAAGTCGCTAAATCAATACAAGACCTGTTGTATAATAGCAGACAATATGAAGTGGAATGCGCATATATCAAAAAATGATAGGAAAGGTAATTCAGCGTTCTAAGATTCGCAAAGAGAGTTTTTTAGTAAATGTCCTCAAAAAACTAAGAACAACAGTTATAATGTCCCTAGTTCGACCAATCCTAAGAATATGCATGTTGGGTTTGGATCCCAATGCCACGCATTTGAAACATGCTATTGAAATGGTCCAAAGAAGAGCTACCAGGTTTTGTCTTAGGTAGACATGATAGACACGATAGCGTTACAGATATGTTATCTGAGCTAAAGTGGAAGCATTTGGACGATAGGCGAGGGCAGGCAAGACTTTGCCAACTATTCAAATTTCAAACTGAGTCCAGCAATGTAAACGTTGAAAACATTATTGTCAGACCAAATATTTTAGGACGTAAGTCACCAATGGGAAGCATCAGATAGTACAATCCCGACTTCTTTCATACCATACCTCATTTTTTCCCAAAAACAATACGAGAATGCAATAGATTAGGCCCAAAGTATTGAAGATTGTCATAATATGGAAACAGTTTAGAAACTATGTTTGGACTCGCTATGAATCTTCAATTGTGAAAGACGGAACCATTGCGAAATGTGAGTTCTGCAATGACATATGGTGGTATGTGCTTTAAGAGTGTTGTATATTGTGTTAGTGTTATTTGTATGTATGTCACACCACCAGGACCTTCATTGGTATTTGTGGTGCCAATATATTGGAATCTGAATCTGAAACCTCATTCGACCAATACACGTCCATCGATTCGTGCCGTTGCATCTTTTGAACAAATATCTGTCGAAATTGCATTCTGTGTAAATGTTAGTGCACAAACAATGAAGAGCATTCTAGGACACAGGAGCAGATTCACCAAATCAATCCCGCACCCCTCTTTCGCGAAGTACTATTGGTTCAAAAATAGCGTCCCACTGGGTTGAGGCACGCCACAGCAGCTTAAGGGAGTGTTAACGCACTTGGGGAAAAATTATGAGAGAACATTGATTGGAGAATGAGAGCCACTTCATACTGGGCACTCATCTACATCAATCCACATACTTTTCCCAATGCGGTATATTCCCTTTAACTGCTGTGCCGGCCAACCCAGCGGGATGCTTATTTTGGAACCAATAGTACCTAGTGTACCTCCATAACCCTCAATTCAAACCTGGTTTGACCCGCAAATTGCAGAAGATCAACCGTGGACCATACCGAGTGCTGCATATGACTAGTTCGGTCAATGCACGCATACAACATCTTGCCAAACCCGATGATGTACAACTGGTACACATCAACCGTCTGAAGAAATTCGTCAAACACCATCCATTCGACGATCTAGACGGCGCTCAGCCCAGCAGAAGTGATTCTGACCGATCTTCTGTAGGCCAAGCCAACAAAAGCAGCAACACTGGTGCGAACACGCCCATTACGCTGCCGGCTGAACCAGGGATTCCGGCAGACCCTCGCCCAGCTGACGAGCCAGAGCAGATTCCAGAAGGCGCACTCGCCTTCCTGGAGGAGCAATGGAAAGCTTCTGCCCCCGTGCGTGACCCAGGTCGCCGGATTGATCACCTGGCATATGACCTCCGTCCACGTCACCAGCTTAGGGCACCGTGCCGTTATTGCACGTGGTATTGTTATGTTATATGCATTTTTCCTGCAAATGCCGTGATGCTTTTCATGAGAGATGATGTTACCTCAGCACACGAAGTATCTATCCCAGCTGATGTCATGAGAGCTAAAAAGCCCATGAATTGTTGATCAACGCGTTGTTATATTACATTTGGCCATCATGTTGATTGATAAGTTTGTATATATAGGCTCATATATTTTAAAAACGCATGTTTGTGATCATTCATACTGCTATAGACACATACGTACGTTTTCGAAGCCACCTTGATTATTGTTTCGAGGCGTAAACGTTTTATCATTGACACTATAGACTCGTCTCTTTTTCAGGTGCTTCGAGTCGCGCGTTGCAATCATGCAGCTCACATGCAAAATTGTGCCCCTCTTTGTTATGATGATGAAGGGCTCAACTGCCACATCCTTCGGCGTATATGATATTTGCTACTTCAAAAACAAGACAGAAACGTGTAACTTGTAAGGTTGGAAATTTTGACCCTCCGATTCTCGACCTACCGGAAAATATATGTACAGTCGGTCCATGCGAAACCGACTCACACCTTGTCTTCCTTGTTCGGACTGTTCGGTCGTGAGTTGTGTCACCTTTGCCCAGCATGAAGGACGACTATATGACCCCTCCCCATGTTTTTGGCAAAGCCATTTCCACACCGCGATGGGAATGATGCTGCGTATGATTGCACCCGCCTGCATGACGTCAGGCACCGGCGAAGAAGCCAGGAGAAGTGCTCCTGCCCGGAAACACAACCTTGTGGTGGCGACATAGCTTTTTGCGAGAAATTCGAGTGCGACTCTGCGTCACCATGTTTATGTAACACCCGCCTTATCAACGTTGGATCATAACTCCATGTCACCGCTGATTTTGGCTTCGACAAGCCTCTTATCGTATCTTTCAAAGCTTGCATATACCAGGAACCACCTGTACTCAAACCATCTCGCAAAATTTTCAGCGTTGATACCGCACGGTCAGGCGCTCTGAACGGCTCTGCTCTGCTCTGGCACTGCTGACGCTCTGCTCTGGCACGGCCAGGCCAGGCTCTCGCGTCGGAGCCTGGGCGGACCGGCTATGACGTGAAAGGGGGATGAGGGGGAGATGGAGGAGTCCGATCGAGAATGCGCACGCGAGTGATTATTATTTATAAACCAGTCAGTGACTATCGGAAATACACTTTGGATCTAAGCTCATCATTGAGTGTATCTTACACCACCTTTATTATGAAGTATTACCGATGCGCCTATATTATGGCATATTTTCGATATATGAGATGTGAAGTATTATGATTATCGATGTTTTTACGATAATGTTGCCTTGCCTACCTACTCTCAAGGACCCAGCGCCGCCTCTGCTATTTTGTGTGTTTTAAATGGAAACAATGTTACCTGTTTGTCATTACGTAGTGCTGTTATTGCTAATGACCCAAATACAAATAATATATCCTAAAATAAACAATAAATCCTACGCCGCTGGGTACATAATCGTTCTTAGTAATTTTGGGAAGATATCTTGTACATATTCTTGAATTTTAAGTGTTACTTTATGACAAAGATTACTAGCATTTAAATGTTTTTCATTTTCTGTGTTCATATTCATTAATTGCTTTTGTTATGATTGTTACTGAAAAATCATTTTGTGATTTTGCGTACAGTTCACAGTATTGGTTTACTTAAGTATTCATTTACTGGCAATGTTGGGGTTTTAGTATTCATAATTGTGGTTGCAATTTTTGAGGATGCAGTTATAGCTAAAACCTCAAAAGTATATAAATCTCCGCATGTGGTTAGTAGTATAATGTCTTCACTGCTTCTGAAATGCAAATCTCTCGATTTTATGAACCCGGTTTCGAAACAACGATTTGATATATTTGTTTCGCACACGAGAAGGAAAGCTAAGAACATTTACAAAATACAAAATTACTTACGCTACCCACGAAACGCAGTGTGGCCGTGTGGTGGTAAAACTGCGAAACAGATGTTGCAGCCAAGTGAAATTTGAACCAATATTTCAAAGGTATGCTTGCAAATTTTCCTAAGCATACCTACTTAGCAATATTTTTGAAGATTTTCTATCAATGCACTCACCTGCCCTGCCGCTGGAATCGTGGCAGCAGTAGCGTCCTCCCCTGTTTGCTGGCGCCGGAAGGGAGCCGATCAGGCCCTGCAGCTCGAACGTCGAAGCCGCCGATACTGTACAGTGTACACTGTATGCAGTGCAAGGCCATATATATAGGTGCATTGCTGAGCTCATGCTCGCAGATAACGTCACAGATAGTGTAGGCCTCAGCAGGTGACTAAGCGGGGAGTGGCCCCAATCAGCAGAGGTGCTCCCCCTCAGCAGTTACTGTTGAGGTGGAGCACCTGAGTTTGTGCCGTGTATACACGGCACAAACTGAATTCACCCTGCTCGACGGTTTAGCCTTGACAGATATGTGAATTTGTACCTAATCATTCTCAGATAACAGTAAAATAGTGTTGTTTACATTGTTATGTTACAGTTTTCTGCCGATATTTGATGAGTTTCCTTTGATATATTTCATTCAAGTTGTGTGCTTTGAAAGTGTTTAATTTCAATATTACGGCTTCTACGTCCTCCTCTGTTGTAAGTGAAAGATGATACTCATCATGTAGGTACGGGCGGGGCCGTCTTGAACTCATTTGTCCCTTGGCCATACACCTTAACCCTATTAGCGGCAGGAAGGGGCCGTTTTTGGCCACCCCTCAGGTTTTTCATGGATATATCCTGAACCGTTGGGAGCAGGCCCATGAAATTGTCTGACTTTTCCTTTTATCGATTTCCGCATAAGGTGGTGAAAAATTGAATTGAAGTGGAGAGGTTCCTACTTTCAGTGCTCCCGGCCCCTTTGAAACATATTAAGGATTTCGGAATTGATGTCTTGACAGGAAGACTGAGGTCAGGACTCAGGAGAACATTTTTTGGGTCGAGTCCATGTAGCCCCTGCGAAATCCCTGAATGTTAGGGAAAGCAGAACGTAGTCAATGAGCTGTGAGGGGTAAAACGCCCATTTACAAGTGGGGCAGGGCGCCCCCACTGGGCGTTTTGCACCCATGAAGCAGGCACAAATGAAAATAAAAGTTGGTGTGTTTGTAAGGAATTTGAAGAGAATATTGTCTCTGTCCGCGCCGTCTCTCGGCCGGAGATGAGTGTTTGCTGGATAGGGAACTTCTGAATTGACCGGAGTTGCGCCGTCACTGATAGCAAGAACGTTGTCATGGTCTGCACGTCCTGATACTCGGTACGTCACCGGCCTAGGTGCTGGGTCATGCGCTGTGTATAGTGAGATGACATGATCACATAATGTAAGAAATCACCCACACATACATATACTTTTACCAAAGTGGGGCGTGTGGGCGTTCTGCCTCATAGCTGTGGGCGTTCTGCCCCATAGCTGGGGCAAAACGCCCGATTTGCAGGGTTCGGAATGTTGACAATTTAACGTATATTAAGGTCAGGCACGCCTACGGCCGTTTCATGCATTATTCGAAGAAATTACATAAATGATCTACCATGACATTACTGGCCTTTCCGAAACATCCAGTTAGAAAGGAGATATGTGGCCGAGACCGTTGGGGTGGGCGCTTTGCCCCACCCTACCCTACCTTACAAAATTGTCCCCCACCCCATTGACAAAGTGTGCTTGTGTTCAAATTTAAAAACAGCTTGCTATGCACACATATTTTTGCGGTAACACATGCGTGTTTCTCGTAATTGAGTCAATGATCTATCATCTATGACCACTGATCAGGAACAAATAATTTATTCTGTACTTCGTTGGCTTACAGAAGAACATGCTTGGTAGGTATACTTACATATAACTTTTTCATATCTTACATGTTAAACTTATTAAAACGATTTCTTAGCTTAATACTATTTACATATCATTTGTCATAGGTATATATTGATGTTCATTATGTTGACCTGCATTATGCTCGATGACGATAATTACTTAAGCAGTCGCCAAATTATGCTCTCAGAGGGTCATTCATCTACCAAATTACAACATGATTTAAACTGGAATGTTTTACTACTAGCAAGTAATTTTGGACGGCGAATTCGATTATGTAGCTAAAAATAACAATTTGGACCAACCTATGCCAAGTCGTATACCCCCAAAAATCCGTATGGCACACCCTTTGTTTAGAGCTGGTCTTGTAAAGGTCATCATGGGTCAACTGATAAAAGTCAAATCCAAGAACATTTTCTTCACCCAAACAACATTCACAATGTAAATTGAGTCCATCTCAGCCCAAACGTTGTGAATATGTACCGTAATCACGAAGTATTTGCGATATATTTTCAGTACGCTGTGACATGACGTCACAAATGAGTGACCTGATGTTACCTCACCATTTTTTAGGTATCAGATGATGCACAAAATGTGTTGAAATAAGTACGCAAAGTTTGATGACAATCGGTCAACCTATTCAAAAGTTATGGACAAACCAATTTAGCGCTCGGGCCCGTGGCCATCCGTAAAGCCGTTTCCGACCACAGTGCACTGGTCTCTTTGGCGGCGGCTTCTATGGGACGTCGCCGCCATCGGCGGCGTCCCATAGGAGCCGAGTTAGAAGGGGGCTAAGCAGCCCCCCCTCGACACGGGCGAAGGTGGCGCCGAGCACCGGCACGGCGCGGGTTAAGTATCCAAATGTTCATGCACACTGAATAGCAATCAGCATACACCATGTCCATTACACGATACACCACTTTTGGTTAGTAGAATTGTGCTGGACTTAACCAGGCACGTAGCCAGGACTTCACCCAGGGAAGGGGCTCAAACGAGCTCATTCCCGAGGGTTGAAAGGGCTCATTCCCGAGCGTTGAAAGGGCTCATTCCCGAGCGTTAAAAGGGCTCATTCCCGAGCGTTGAAAGGGCCCATTCCCGAGCGTTTAAAGAGCCCATTCCCGAGCGTTGAAAGAGCCCAGTAGAACGAATGAAAAAGTCCACTCCCTCCGTACCCGCTAGGGGCCCATATGGCATGTTCACGGACCCTTCTGACCCGCCCAGGGGCCCTTTTCGTTTGGTCAGGGGCTCCTCTGACCTGAACAGGGGCCCTTTGAACTTCTCAGTGGCCCTCTGGTCTGGCTAGGGGCTTTCCAGCGTGCTCACTGCTCAGGCGCCCTTTCGACCTGGTAAGAACTGCGCTGGTTGCTTTTCGTCCAACCGACATTGTCAGGGGCCCCGCCGACCCGCCCAGGGGCCCCTACGATCTTCCCAGAGGCCCTTTGTGCTGGCTAGGGGCAATTCGACTACAGTGCACAAGCGACGACCCGCAAACCATATTCCACCACTCCAGCTGCGTTTTACCTCCCTACAAGAAAAAGCAGACGCATATTTGATTTATCCCAATGGACTACATGATACTGCAAGGTGGCGTGAAAACGGATCCCATACTTTCAGCGTATTAAACAAGCGGATATTTGCGTAAATCACGAAGAGAGACACGGGAAAGTATGTGCGATTGTACAGCGGACTCGGAGAAATTCGCCGCCATCCTATGTCGTTTTAGTTCAGGCCATCCGCCGCCAGGGTGCCAAATAGTCCCCAAATTCGTCGAGAATCCCATCCGTTATACAATAATCCGTGACTGCACTATATCACGATGAATACACGTCCTTTGATTCTACAATATATTTCCAATGACACAGTCAGGCAGAGGACTTCACGCAGCGTTGCGCTGACGTCATCAGTCCACAGCTCGGACGTCATCGATCCACAGCTCTGACGTCATCAGCCCACAGCTCGGACGTCATCGGTCCACAGCGGACGTCATCGGCCCACAGCTCTGACGTCATCGGTCCACAGCTCTGACGTCATCGGTCCACAGAGGACGCCATCGGTCCACAGCTGACGTCATCGGCCCACAGAGGACGTCATCGGTCCACAGTGGACGCCACTGCCGCAGGGTAGACCAGGGGTGTTCCACAAAAGAGGCACAACTCAACGGAGGACGGATATGCTTCATATATCGCGCACACTCACTTTTCGCCACAGTTCGCCACACAAGGGTACAGACTGCGTCACTGCTCGTCACACACGGGCACAGACTGCGCCACTGTTCGCCACTCACGAGCACAGACTGCGCCACTCTTCGTCACGCACCAGGTCTGCACAGCGGATCAACACCCATACAGGGACACACAAACAGGTACGCGCAGGCATCGACGCGCACAAGTACCTACG
Source organism: Semibalanus balanoides (assembly GCA_014673585.1). NCBI lineage: Eukaryota > Metazoa > Arthropoda > Thecostraca > Balanomorpha > Balanidae > Semibalanus > Semibalanus balanoides. Next base: position 88,484 of record VOPJ01013138.1, on the reverse strand, counting down.
CACAGACATCAACACACACGCAGACATCCATACCTTTCTCCACAACCGAACCGTGCCCCAAGACATTTGCAGTTAGAATCAATGCTACGAATGGACGGATTGGTCGAAAACCAAGCTCAGTTTTTTAATGTCGAATTTAAGTCACTCTGGCTAGCACGCGGTAAGACACATGATCAGCACGCGACTAAAAGTGGACAAAAACGTCAACACAGCTCCGTCTTCCTGAAAATCGTCGAGTGTTGCATTGCGTTGTGTAACTTTGCAAGTGCGTATTCACCGAGCACGAATACCGTACTTAACGGTAGACTGAGTTAACCAACTGCCGCATCATGTATGATCACACACCACAGCTTAAGCAGCCTCTTACCCTGTCTTTGGCATGATCTTAGCCATTATCGAGCTGAATCATTCTTTACATCTCAGGGACGCGACCTTCTCGGGGGCCAAAACATCTAGAGTATGTAAAAACGTATGCTGACAGCGTCGCATTCAGACGTGTGGCTGAGCAAGGCACTGTAGGCCACTGAACATATCAGTATATATGGTAATCTACAACCAAATCAAATAGTAATGCCCGGTATATACAGTCAAGACGGAGCATATGTATCATGATATGCAAGGAATACATGCTGATATATAAACATATTACACTGTAAAAGTATTGTAATCGGCCGTGAACCATTCGCATTGTGATGCTATCTACACTGGAATGGCAACTGAGTATGTAACGCTCAATAAATGCATGAACTATCACACCAAGTCCAAGCGAAATGGCTGGCAAATCTTGATGCGTGACGCATATGCATTTTGCTCGGAAAACTTGATATTATTGCAGCGTCATTACAATTCCCGTTGAATTGTTATGTGTGATACATATGTATTCTAATTCCAATTCGCCGTTATTTTGTTGCCTCGATGCCATACACAGGTTCCACTGTTTAGTGAACACATACTATCCACACCTGATACACGGGTGAACACATACTAGCCTGACCACAACATTAACAGGTGAACATATACTATCCACACCAAACATAGGGGAACACATACTATCCACACCATACACTGGTGAACACATACTATCCACACCAAAACACGGGTGAACAACATACTATCACACCACAATAGGGGAACATATACTCTCCACACACACATGGGGACTACATACTATCCACCACCACACATAGGGAAAACCATACTATCCACACCACACATAGGGGAAATATACATCCACACCCACACAGAACGTATACTGTCTAGTGTCTAGACCAAACACAGGTGAAACATACTGGCCTGTCCACAACATACCTACACAATACACATGTGAACACATACTGTCTAGATCATATACAGGTGAAACATACTGGCCTGGCCACAACATACCTACACATGTGAACACATACTGGCCTGTCCACAACATACCTACACATGTGAACACATACTGGCCTGTCCACAACATACCTACACATGTGAACACATACTGGCCTGATACCCACCCCGCGGTTACATTGGTAACAGTTGACTGCCCTGTGTTAAAGATACATGGATCTACATTCTACAATGAAACGGATCACATCACTAGGCGCTGTATAGACGCCGACTACTTGTAAAACTCAGCTGGAAGCACTGTCCATGGTCGATAATGAACGGTTCAAGCCTGCGGCACCAACTGTCCTCATCTATAAGCCGTTTGACTGGCCATGGATTAGCCATATACGCTATATACAATAACAGAAACAGTCGCGTTCACCAAAATAGAAGTTTGTAGATGTCGCCACAGGCGACTTGTTATAGAAATGTCGCTCTGGGCGGCGGGGCAACTAGTATAGTTGTGCCCAAGCAACAAATATACTACTATAATGGGGGATTTGTTTCAGTTCGCACTAAGCGGCAAGTGGATCCTTAAGATGCTACCCCAGGCGAGTGACTGCTATAGATGTCGCCAGACAGCAGACGGCGGTTAGGGATGTCATCACAAACAGCGTGCGGCGGCTATAGACGTCGTTCCAGACAGCAGATGGACGTTATAGATGTCGCTACAGGCTGCGTGCGGCGGCTATAGATGTCGCTCCAGACAGCAGATGGACGTTATAGATGTCGCTACAAGCTGCGTGCGGCGGCCAGCGCGGCTCCGTACGCGGCGCTCGTCTCGTCGGCCATCTGCAGCGGCACATCGTAGGTCCGCTGGAAGGCTCGGCGCAGCGCTGCGTTCCTGGCCAGGGCGCTGCCAGTACCAACCAGCTGAGTGATGCCACGCGCCGCCAGCCAGTCCCGCGACATCATACTGCGGGAACAGCGGGGGAGCGGTCGATAGTCGGATAACAACAGTCGGATGCTTCACGATGTGCCACGCACGTGTCTCAAACGTACCTACGCGTTCCGGTCGAGGAATATTAGTCACGTATAGTCCGGCAAGACCACATCTACATATTTTTCAGGGGAATAGGAATTGCAGTCACTTATATATTCCCGTAACGACTAATAATTGCTGCTTTAATTATACTTTTGCTCTCGATAGCGTTTAGCCAAATTCGTCACGATCTATAAATTGGCTGAAACTAGACGAAACATTGTATGTCCAAGAAGCGCTTCCGACGACATGGAACCAGGGCAAAGCCAACATAACCTTCCGCATGTAACCAGCCTGGATCCTTAACAAAGTAGGAATGCGCGTCCTGCACGTAACCACCACGCCAGGCATGTTGCCACACTTAAAACGTTGCAAACATACCTGACGCGCATCTCACCCAGCGACTCAGTGCACTTCTGCCCGACATTCAGCCGACCTCACCTGTCCATATTGGCGGCGATTCCCCGACAGATGGCGTCGGTGACGTGTCCCAGGTCCGTGTTGTCTACTGTGACCCCGGAGACGGCCGCCCTCTGGTGGGGCGCGTGCCGCTCACCCCTGAGTGTCGGTACTATGCACAGCTCGGAGCCGCCGCCGCCACCGTTACCGCCACCGCCGCCACCGCCGGGCGGTACCGCCTCCGCCAGAGATAGGATCTTGGTCCAGACGGTCGCTGAGGGAGAGGCAGTTATCACATCAGTTATATATCATATCTAGACCAGAGCTAGACCAAAACTAGACCAAAACTAGACCAAAACTAGATCAAAACTAGACCAAAACTAGACCAAGACTAGATCAAAACTAGACCACAGCTAGACCAAAACTAGACCAAAACTAGACCACAGCTAGACCACATCTAGACTACAACTAGACCACATCTAGACCACAACTAGACCGTACACGACCACCAGTACAGGAATACAGGGCTATAATGCTGGCAGCATAGCTCAGCAGTTAGACGCACCGGCGGATCCAGGAGAGGGGGCAAAGCAGTTATGCCCCCCAAACCGCCTGAAATCGGCGATAATTAACGCACTCTGATATAGAAGCAAATCTAAGAAACTTGTGCAATTACAATTTTTTAAGTCAGCTGCTGTCAATGCCAAAGCAAGCAAAATCCGACGAGTTTTCTGAAGTGTGTGGGACTTTTTGGAATTTGCTTTCCTCCCGCCAAACACCGTTCTGGACCGCAAGGATTTTGGTCGCCACCAAGAAGCATTCCGCGATGATATCTGTCCCAGTCGACCCCTGCGTGGAACCATCCCAATACAGCAGGCGTCGTTAGTCTAAATAATCCGTCAAATACGAGTATAAGACCGAGCCGACTATAACCACAGCGAATGCTACTTAGTACTAGTATAAGTACAAGTTCGTCAGTACGGTATTCGGTACTGATTCGTCCACTTCAGTCAGTCAGAAGCAGTAACACAAGGACACACACTACAACTGGGGCACATTGTAACCAGCTGCGAAGTCCAACCGCGATTAGCAGCATCTGTTACGAACGCAGTCCTTGGCATCCTCCCTGGTCAGGGCGGCCGCCACACCAGGTAGCGTCCGTCCGGAAAGGCAGGTTAGCTGATACGGCTGAACTCAGTGGCCGATGGGGGTGGGATCCCTGTTAACACACACAAAACACAGTAGCAGCCCTGTGATACACGGCGGCAATAGAAGGGAGACAGTCACAAGGCACAGTAGACTATACGGGCGGAGTTCTCTATTGTAGTGGTACGGTCACTTTGCGCCCTTCCAACCTGCGTTTGTGTTCAACACCTTCTCACGGTTTGCCTCAACACTTTACAGGTAATATTTGGTGATTTTGGTTTGTTGACATAACAATAGAGATGTGTTTAGCCCCAAAAAAGGGATAATAACCAAAAAAACCATATGGTGGTTCTTGATTTGGTGCATTTGGGAGGGGCAGCGCTCCCCTACGTAATTTTCTGGAAATATATACCATTATCAGCATTGCAGACAGAGGCCCTTCAAGTAGACACATAAACTCCCTATTCCTTTCATCCACATGATGCGTAGCCAGATAGACACGTGAAAGATGCGCGACATTAGTGGAGTTTGCTGCCTGACAGTCGAAGCTGAAAAGCCGCACAACCAAGACAAGATATTGCACAATGCTTGCACAATGCACAATTAGCCAACTACACAATGCTTTGAGCCAGGACTCTTCTGAAAGCGGTGATAGTCTCAAGACACGGAAAGGGCGGATAACTATGGTTGGGAAGGTTGGTTAGAGCCGGGGGGACGTTTCCACTAGGTTGGAAGGTGTTGAGGACCGAAGGGACGTTATTCACTAGGTTAGGAAAGGTTGTATAAGAGGACCGGAGGGGAAGTTTCCACTAGGTTGGTTAAGGTTGTTGAGACCGAAGGGCGTTCCACTAGGTTGTAGGTTGTGGCAAGACCGGTAGTTCTCACCTAGGTGGAAAGGTTTGTTGGCCCAGGACCAGGGAGACTTTTTCCCTAAGGTTGTAAGGTTGTTGGGACGGGGACGTTTCCACTAGGTTGGAGGTTGTTGAGCGACCAAGGGAGACGTTTCCATTTTAGGTCGGGAGGTTGTGAGGACCGGGGGACGTTTCCACTATGTGGAAGGGGTGGTTGTTGTTGTGGACCGGGGGACGTTTCTCACTATGTTGGTAGGTTGTTTGAGAGACCGGGGGACGTTTCCACATAAGAGTTGAAGGTTGTTGTAGGACCAGGAGACGTTCCACTAGGTTGGAAGGTTGTTGAGGACCAGGGGACAGTTTCCACTAGGTTGGTGTCAGGTTGTTGGAGGACCGGGGACGTGTTCCGACTAGGTTTGTAATAGGTTTGTTGACGGAACCGGGGTACGTTTCCACTGTTTGTAAGGTATAGTGAGGGACCCGGGGACGTTTTCTCACTTAGGTCGGAAGGTTGCTTGAGGACCAGGGGACGTTTCCACTAGGTTGAAGGTTGTTGGGACCAGGGACGTTTGTCACATAGGTGGTATAGGTTGTTGAGGACCAGGGACGTTTCCTCTCGCGCCTCCTGTTAAGCGGTTGTTGAGGATCGGGGACGTTCACTAGGTCTGTAAGGTATGATTGAGGACCGGGGACAGTTTCCACTAGGTCGGTAAAGGTTGTGTAGGGACCGGGACGTTTCCAACTTAGTTGGTATAGGTTCTGTTAGAGGACCGGAGGGATCGTTCTCCATAGGTCGAAGGTTGTTGGAGGACGGGGGACGTTTCCACTAGGTTGTAAGTCTGTTGTTGAGGACCGGGGGGTACGTTTTACCACTAGGTTGGAAAGAGTATCATTGTGAGGACCGGGGACGGTTCTCCACTAGGTCGGAAGGATGATTCGAGGACCGGGACCGTTCCACTAGGTTGTAAGGTCGTGAGGACCGGGACGTTTCACTAGTGAAAGGTTGTCTGAGGACCGGGGGACGTTTCTCACTTGGTTGTAAGGTTGTTTGGAGGACCCAACCGGGGGACGTTGTGACTTAGGTTGTTAGGGTTGACTCTCGCGGAACGGGGAGTTTCCACTAGGTTGGGAAGGTTGTTGAGGAACGGGGGGAGTTATCCACTAGGTTCGGGTAAGGATTGTTGAGGACCGGGGACGTTTCCACTAGGTTGTAAGGTTGTTGAGGACCGGGAGACGTACAGCACAGGACGGTTGTAGCAAAACACACCGGTCGTTACACGGCTTTAACCAACACACCGTGCCGTAGCGTATTTGGAGTCTAGTAACGGCATGATACTGTGACTTTACGCCAACGCCACCGCTGAGCCGCGTGTGGTCTGGAACTCTTACGCCAACCCAGGCGGGGAACCGCAATAGTGATTAACCAGGCATAACCAGTTTTGCCCAGAATCGAACCAGAACCCTGCATCCTGCGCCAAACCTTCCACCCATTGCGCTAACCAGACCCCCCGGCTCCTCAACTCCAACTGCAGGTTCATTTTGCCAGTCTACCACTATGAATGGAGAGTCATCCGCGGCTGTTTAGGGGGGGGTCGTACGTCTGGCAGCAGCAGGGCCAGCTGAGCCGAAGTAGAGACGTTGAGCGCCGCCGTGCCGGTGGACGCCAGCAGAGGCAGCACAGAGCACTGCAGGTCCCCGAGCGCGGCGGTGACGGGGGTGCCGGCGGGCAGACCGAGCCAGCTGGTCTGGAGACGGCCGGCGGACAGGCCAGAGCCGACGACAGATGGCAGCAGGTGCAGCGGCACACCTGCAGACAGGTGCACAGGTACACATACAGACACACAGACAGGTACACATACAGGTACACATACAGACACACAGACAGCTGTACACAGACAGGTACACAGACAGACACACAGACAGCTGTACACATACAGGTACACATACAGACACACAGACAGCTGTATACATACAGGTACACAGACAGACACACAGACAGCTGTACACAGACAGGTACACAGACAGACACACAGACAGCTGTACACATACAGGTACACAGACAGACACACAGACAGCTGTACACAGACAGGTACACAGACAGACACACAGACATGCTGCTAACAATACAGCGTGCACATACAGACACACCAGGACAGCGTATTACATACACGGTACACAGACAAGAACACACAGACAAAAGCTGTACACAGACATGGTACACAGACAGACACACAAGACAGCTGTACACATACAGGTACACATACAGACACACAGACAGCTGTACACAGACAGGTTACACAGACAGGACACACAGACAGCTGTACACATACAGGTACACATACAGACACACAGACAGCTGTATACATACAGGTACCCAGACAGACACACAGACAGCTGTTACAAACAGGTAACACAAGACAGGACACACAGACAGCTGTACACATACAGGTACACAGACAGACACACAGACAGCTGTACCAGCAGGGTACACCAGACAAGACACACAGAACATGTACACAGACAGGACACAGACAGACACACAGTCAGCTGCTATACATACAGGTACACAGACAGACACACAGACAGCGGTACACATACAGGTACCACATACAGACACCACAGGACAGCTGTATACAACAGTACACAGACAGACACACAGACAGCTGTCTACACAGACAAGGTACACAGACATGACACACAGACAGCTAGTACACATACAGGTACACAGACAGAACCACAACAGACAGCTGTACACAGACAGGTACACAGACAGACACACAGACATTGTACACAAGACAGCGTACACAGACATGTACACAGACACACATACAGACACACAAACAGGCACACAGACAGATACACAGACAGGTACACAGACAGACACACAGAGACATGTACAGTGTACACAGACAGGTACACAGACAGGTACACAGACAGGTACACAGACACGCGTACACAGACAGGCACACAGACACACAGACAGGTATACAGGTATACAGATACACAAACACACAGACACACAGACAGATACACATACACGCGTACAGATACACACGCAGGCACGCAGACACGCAGACAGACAAATACAGACAGAGACAGACAGAGACAGACAGAGACAGACAGAGACAGAGACAGAGACAGAGACAGAGACAGAGACAGAGACAGAGACAGAGACAGAGACAGAGACAGAGACAGAGACAGAGACAGAGACAGAGACAGAGACAGAGACAGAGACAGAGACAGTCAGACAGACAGACACAAATACAGACAGAGTCTGCGCGGAGAGACACATGCATGCAGACATACACACAAACGTACCTACAAGATATACAGATAAAAAGACACACGCACAGAAACACAGACATACATAGAGAATCAAGGGCAAACATAGACACAAATATACACACTCACTCACGCACGCACGCACGCACGCACGCACGTACAGCACGACAATTATTGACACGCACGCACGCACACGAGCACAGCGACAAACACAGACACCAGACACCAGCAAACCAGCACACCAGCACACCAGCACACCAGCACACCAGCACACCAGCACACCAGCACACCAGCACACCCAACACACCAGCACACCAACACACCAGCACACCAGCACACCAGCACACCAACACACCAGCAAACACACACACACACACACACACACACACACACACCACAGCCTAGGCTGAAGACACCACACTGCACAACACAGGGCTTTGACGATTTGATTGGGGCGAGGAAATATATCGGATATTCTGCTGGAAGAGGAGAGGATGAAGACCACTCATCAGGTTAAATACAAAATACTAGCTGGATGAGTTGGAAAGCGCCTATCACGGCAACAGCAAGGCACAGCAAGAGCCAGATAGATACAGCAGCAAAAGCCAGCATGATATTAGTATACAATACAACTGTTGTAGAAGTAATGTGAAACAAACACCACATAGACCACAGAACTGTGTAAGCGGAGGGCATCGCAGTAAGATAGAATTTTAACATAACAACCATTGCCAATGTCAGTCGAATGCACTCAAAGGAAATAGTTCATCTTGGATTTTTTCTTCTTCAAACACATTTTTATTATATTTTCAAATACAACTTATTTTCATGTCAAAAATAGACATACATCGCGCCGATTCAGGACAGAAGGACGTGAATTATTCATTTCATCAAAACTATATGCGTACCCTCCGCAACGTCAAACGTGGCTTAGCCAATCAGATTCGAGTGTATAGTCGCGTAATATTACTGTATAGCCTCTGCCCAGGTGTGTGAGGCCCACAATAGCCTCTGCCCAGGTGTTGAGCCCACAATCCTTCGACATAAAGTCAAATATAATTCGGCGTGGAGAAGCCCTTTCAGCCCAGGTAAAACTTGCCGTTAGGGTTTTTTCAACACGGGCTACAAAACTGCTATCTCAGTTCAAAACCCATGTTGAAGGTGAACTATTTCCTTTAACTGTCGACACTACAGAGCAAAATGCATACAACACAAATTAAAATAAAGGGAAAAGATGAGCAAAATTTCGTAGATTTGGTCGTAATGTATTACCAAGCTATTCCACTGGTAAGTACAACGAACGAAATACTTCAATTGAGTAGAACTAGGGAAAGCAGAATAGTATATTGCATATAAGCAGATGGAAGTTGGCAGTATGAACAGAATGAAGGCTCTTATGCTGGCAAAGGTGATAGACAAAGCAGCAGACAGCTTTGTATGCTATGTATGTATATTCTCCAGTGATCCACATGCACATCGTGGTTTTTCATGCACCGCGTCAATATAAAACACATAGTGAGATGAAAGCACATGGCACAGGGTAAAAATGCACCTACGAAGCATAAAAACAAGTTTCTAAAAAATCGCATACATGCATACATGGCATACGATCGCGGCCAGACGTCCACTCACAATCGAACAGATGCTCCTTCAAAGGCGCGTTTAAAACCCGCTTTCCGCCCCTCTCTCTCACAGCCTCCGGCAGCGCGTTGTAAAGCGACGTGGCTGAGTAGGCAAACAATCGTTTACCCCAGTTCGGTTCTCACGGCTACAGGTTTGAATTGGCCCGCTCGTCGCGTGTTGTGGCTGTGACTGCTTGTGGCATATGTTTTTGCTAACGAGAGTGGCTCACCGGATAGGAGATGGACTGAACGAAATGCTGTAATGTTACTAATTGTAAAGTTGAGGTGGAGCGCAGCCAGTTCAATGAACGAATTGACGTCACTAACGTGTTTCGCGCCTGGAAAAGTCCGTTGACAGTTCTAGCCGAAAAGTTAATGATTTTCTGGATGCGGTTACGAGTTGCCGATGAGCTGTTTCCGTACACCGCCAGACAATATCGCAGTCGAGACATTACCAACGAGTTTCACCAACATTGACCATGACCTCACTGGGCAGCCAATGACGGGCGGCCGTCAGTCCCAGTAGGATTCCCGTGCAACATCCGGTGACTTGGTCCAGATGGGGGCGGAATGACATGTGGCGGTCCATTGTCAGGCCGAGATTACGGACCTTCGAAGTCTCCGTAATTGTTTCGCCATCAAATTGAATTTGGATGGGCGGAACGCCTTTCAAAAGCTGCTGGGTTCCAAACGTTATCAGCTGCGTTTTTGCAGCATTTATCTTAATTTTGCGACTAGAAAACCATTCCTTGTTACTGCCAATGCCTCAATGCGGCTGATCACTGTGGCAGCTCCTCCTTCCTAGCCAGACACAGCAAGCTACGATATCAGCATACTACTCAGCAGACAGATGTTTCAATTGCATGACTATGTCATTCGAAAAAATGCTGAAAAGCAATGGCCCCAGGGCTGTGCCTTGGTAAATTCCGATAGGATTGCTCGCGAGTTGAGATGTCACAGTTTTGCCTTCACTGTGTATCTGGAGCGTTGAAAATACCCGAAAGATAATTCTGAACCATGTTGTTCCACACCAATAAAGATAGTACGAAAGAATCCCTGTCTATAGTTCAAAACACTATTACAATCAAGCATTCAATCAGCACTATCCAGCCGTTCATGCGACAATATAATCTGACACGTAAGCAAGCGCCGTTTGTTCGAGTATTTTCTTCTGTACTGCGTACTGTGTCGTCGAAAATTAAAATCATGTCGCTAAAATATTGCGTACAATTCTTTGCACTATCGCGCAGTTATTGTCGAAAGAGCGGACACAGATATGGCGAAAGCCATGTCCATAGCACCAACCCTCTATGTATGTAATACAAACTAAAGTTTCAGTTCAACAGTTCCGGTGTGAGGCTCGCATGACTAGTTTCAAAATAATATTCCTACTACCTAAAGTTTCTAACCATGCGAGACGATATGCCATCAACCCACAGGTGTGGTATACGTACCCATTACGACACCGCGAGAATTCATATGACACCGCAACACTGAATCGAACATGATCACTACTCTGCAGCAACAAATGACTTCGCCGCCAAACCGCATGGTTTCACACATGTACCAAGTATTAGTTTCAAGCTGTCGACTGACCTCAGACGAATTTGCGCACGCCGTTGCCGTTACCCATTAGCAATGACCGCAACGCTCCACCTCGCCGCCGGGCCCGCTCCGGCTTCACGAATGACATCGTTCACGACAGTCCTCCGCATGGCAGCCTACAGCGCCGGTTGAGCAGACGTACGTGAGTGACAGCCGCTTGCCCGGCTGCCCTGCCCCGCGCCCAGCAGCTGGACAGTCTCATGCCGTGAGGATGAGGATACCCGCTTTAACTTACCCTTCTCATACGAGTCGCGTGATTCAATCACAGTAACATGAACAGATGTTGAAAGCCTGCGGTCCTAGCCGTCAATCATCCCAGTCAGATATACATCAAATCACAGCCTAAGGCCTCCCAATTGCTTAGAAAATGCCGACATGTGATGGTAACAGGAGGCGTTTAACCTCTTACACGATTGAATCGTACAAAGTTTTCGGACTAAATGATAATGACTGTACCAGATCCGTACGACTCGTCACCGAATTTGTGGAAAATAACATCGAGCCAGAAGACGGACGGACTACGTACAGCCATTTCCACACAGCTGAACCATACGCGAATCACCTAAAGCTTGCTCCTGCACCTCCGTTACGTTAATATTACAGTGAGTCTCCGCAAAACACACATCTGCCACTTATCGACAAGCGCACTTTGCGTTGGATTCTAAGTCGTCGAGTCCTGTTTAGTTCAGACGCCAGACCCGTCATATACAGAACATCAGCCTTGTGTTCCAATCGCAGTCAAGCCACACGATTCACTTTAGATATCATTCAAGCAGCTGTAATCACCTATTTTGGCTCAGTGACTCTTTAGCCAAACACAACGCCGCCAGTATCCAGTGGCTTGGACACCAGTCTATCGAGTAGTGTAGCCTGGAAACGACATGTGTGGTAGTCGTATTTCCGTAGCCACGTTTCATTATAGCACCGCACCAAATCATTACGTCAAGTTCTTTGCCAGATCATGGTCTTTTTTCAGCTCTGTTATAATTATATATTGACACGGAGCTTCATTAACCTGCCGTCCTCGTCCATACCTCCCCTGTCGCGCAGCCCCGCCTGCGTCCTCGCCGCGACGCCCCTCGTGCCCGCGGCCGGGCTGCCTGGCTGCCCATCTGCGGTACACTACGCGGTGCCCGGCGTCGTTTGAATCCGCTTATGTGGTCCCGCCGCCTGGTCACGGTTCAGGCGTATCGTCACGCCCGCCCCTGACACAGACCCCGTGGGCCGTCGCGCGCCAGCACGGGCGGCGGCGGCGGCCGAACAGTTGTCGGACATTAGCAGCAGAGCATGCCTTGAGTAGTCACGTTGCATGGATTGATTCCGAGTTCCGTATGCGAACAGCGCCGAGAGCACTAATCTCTGAAACGAAGTACGATCTCGTCCTGCCTTCTCTGTCTGAGTGTCTGAGTCCGGTAGTTAGCTCATCAGTGAGCAGACGTCCGCCGCCGATGCCGACAACAGCTGCACCCCTCAATCACTCGGCTCACAATCACTCAGTTCAGGTTAGTCACTCAGATCACGATGTGAATATCACGCTAGCCGCAAGCGGTTAAAGGCGGCACGGGAGAGACAAAGCGGGAGCGCTCCCGAGCGCGTTTGCACACAGCGCTGCGCCAGGGAACTGAAAGAAAGCTCGAACTTTCGCTACTAAACCACCGAGCTTCAAGGCATTACAGAACGCCCCAAACCTGTTGCGAACGAGGGCAGCATAAAGCGGAGATAAGCGGAGCATAAGCTGGCAAAGGACGGACATAAGGCGGAGCATAAGGCGGAGCATAAGGCGGAGCATAAGGCGGAGCATAAGGCGGAGCAGACAGAGGAGCTGCATCGCCGGAAATATGTACGCTACCTTTTGGCTAGCGATTTCACCACGACTTCTTTGCGGTTTAACATCGGCGCTCTGCCGGTTTTCCGACGTGTAGTGAGTACAGACCTGGACGGGATCCCCTGATCCTTGAACGGTCCATTACACATTCCTGATGACATGAAGTGTCCCAGGCGTAGTGTATGATTTACTGACCCCGAATACGTTATTCTTCCATTGTCACTCCTGCCGGCAACACGTAACTGTCGCTTAAAACGAACGCCTTAGCCACTCACAATTTAGCATGTACCGGATCGGTAATAATGTCTCCCTCAGTTTATTTAGTACCACTGTTGTGATACTCCAGTGTTCCATACTCCCGTTAGCTGAATATAATCGCTTAAAGATGCACTCGGTGACTCCATGCACGTTTCCCTCGCGTCCTTTAGCTAATTACTCATTACCGGTAGCGTATACACTGCCTCATTAGTTAATGTACCTCTAAATTACAGCTGGGTCATGGCATGTTCTGGACGGTAATTATTGCCGGCTGTTTTCAGCGCAGCTAAGCACCGCTCGTTCATCAGGATGTCGAGAACACGGCACCGGCTTCCGTCCCGCAGTGGGCGGTGAAGGCCAACAGATGAACACTCCTCACCAGACGGCTAATGGCCGCCACAAAGCCAGGAGGCAAACAGCCTGCTCCGTAGACCCGTCTGCCAGAGATCTTCCGTCAGCGCATACTCTGTCGCCAATTATGGGAAACTATTGTGTTTTTGTTTGTATTTTACTGAACTAGCTTTATGATGATGACTGGATTTGGGGTTTAAGAGGGGACCGACAACAAAGGTCACATGCCGCCCACTGAACTAGCTTTAAATCTCTGCTATAGACATGAACTATGCTTCAAAAATTATTTACATATCAATACCTAGGCAGGTTGCTGCAGCCATCAACAGGCTGCCAGTGGCTTCAACTGCTACCCACTTCTGTGAATAGTCAGAGCCCAAACAGACAAGTTCGNTCGATGACCTCTGGTGACCTGAGTTTTGACATGAGCGAAAACAAAACTGAAATAGTTTCGAAACGATTTTTGATAACGGTTCGAACAGTATTTTTTTGTTTTGGTCTACGTGCCATAGGAGCCGAGTTAGGGAAGGGGGTGTTCAAACACCCCCAGTCGGGCGAAGGAAATGCAGAGGCCCAGTGGGGCGCGGGTTAAATGGATATGTGATTTATTTCTTACACACCAATTATATAGTAGTTCAATCAACCACAGTCGGTGACTATTCACGTCGTTTCCTAATTCAGTCAAATTGCGAGAGAAAAAATCGTCTGGAGCAGGATTCGATCCCGCGCTAAGCCATCGCTCGATCTGCGCTGGTTCATGAGATGCTTATTAGCTCGAAATCGAACTCACGGTGGCGTACACTTTTGAACCCAGAAATCGAAAGAAAATCGTTCACGCTTCACTTTTAGCTACTTTACATTGTCGTATCGGTTGCAGGTGAAAAAGCCGTGGGCCCGAAAAAAAAGTTTTTTAACATGTAACCCTATGGCTTGTATGTTATGTATGTATGTATATTCCAGTTGATACCACATGTACATCGTGGTTTTTCATGCACCGCGTCAATATAAAACACATAGTGAGATGAAGCCATGGCACAGGGTTAAAAATGCCACTACGAAGGCATTAAAAACAAGTTCTAAAAAGATCGCATACATGCATACATGGCATACGATCGCGGCAATACGTCACTTCACAATGAACAGATGCTCCTTCAAGGCGCGTTAAAACCGCTCCGCCCCTCTCTCTCACAAGCCTCCGCAGCGCGTTGTAAAGCGACGGGGCTGAGTAGGCCAACATCCGTTTACCCAGTTCGGTCTCAACCGTGTACAGGTTTGAATTGGCCCGGCTCGTCGCGTGTCTGGGCTGTGACTGCTTGTGCATTATGTTTTTGCTACGGAGTGGCTCACCGGATGAGATGACTGAACGAAATGCTGTAATTGTACTATTATTGGTAAAGTGAGGTGAGCGCAGCCAGTTCAATGAACGAATGCACGTCACTTAACGTGTTCGCGCCTGGAAAGTTCCTGTGACAGTTCTAGCGAAAAGTTAATGATTTTCTGGATGCGGTTTACGAGTTTCATGAGCTGCTTTCCCGTTACACCGCCAGACAATATTCGCTAGTGAAGACATGCCAACCGAGTCACCAAACATGACCATGACTCACGGGGCAGCCAATGACGGGCGGCCGTCAGTCCCAGTAGGATTCCCGTGCAACATCCGGTGACTTGGTCCAGATGGGGGCGGAATGACATGTGGCGGTCCATTGTCAGGCCGAGATTACGGACCTTCGAAGTCTCCGTAATTGTTTCGCCATCAAATTGAATTTGGATGGGCGGAACGCCTTTCAAAAGCTGCTGGGTTCCAAACGTTATCAGCTGCGTTTTTGCAGCATTTATCTTAATTTTGCGACTAGAAAACCACTCCTTGACGGTGGCCAAGGTGGCCTCGAGTCGGCTGATCAGCTGTGGCAGCTCCTCCTTCCTGCCAGACACAGCAAGCTGACTATCATCAGCATACTGAACTAGCATGACAGATGGGTCAATGTGCATGTACATGTCATTCGAAAAAATGCTGAAAAGCAATGGCCCCAGGGCTGTGCCTTGGTAAATTCCGATAGGATTGCTCGCGAGTTGAGATGTCACAGTTTTGCCTTCACTGTGTATTGAACGCGTTTGAAAAATGACCGAAAGGTAATTGCTGGAACCAATGGTTGTGTCCACACCATATAAAGAAGTACCGAAAGAAGCTTCCGTGGTCTTATAGTGTCAAAACACTTACTACAATCAAGCATTGCAATCAGCACTATCTCACGCCGGTTCATTGCGGACAATATGTAATCTGACACGGTAAGCAGCGCCGTTTGTGTCGAGTGATTTCTTCTGTACGCGTGCTGTGTCGGCGAAAATAAATCATGGTCGCTAAAATATTGGTACAATTGCTCTTGCACTATGCGCTCAGTTATTTTCGAAAGTAGCGGGACGACAGATATGGGCCGAAACTGCGCAGGGTCGTCCAGTGCACCACCCTTATGTATGGGGTAAACTAACGAAATTTTCCAGTTGTCAGGGACAGTGCCGTGTGTGAGGCTCGCATTGACTAGTTTCAAAATAATATGTCCTACTACTCTAAAAGTGTTCTTAACCATGCGAGACGATATGCCATCAACGCCACAGGTGTTGGTGTTACGTAGGCCATTTTACGGGACACCGCCGCAGACATTCATATGACACGCAGAACACAGTGAACGAACATGTCACTTACTCTGGGCAAAGAATGGGAACTCGCCGCGTCGGCACAACCGACGATGAGGTTTTCACACCGATGTTCGCGAAGATATAAGCTTCAAGCTGTCGAGAACACAGACCGGATGGGCGCGACGCCGTTGCCCGTTACCCCGATAGCAATGACCGGGCAACGCTCCACGTCGCCGCCGGGCCCCGCTCGCGCAGCTTCCGAATGACATCGTCACGACAGTCCCTCCGCATGGCAGCCCTACAGCGCCGGTTGAGCAGACCGTACGTGAGCTGACAGCCGCTGCGCGCGTGCCCCGCTGCGCGTGGTGCACTCATGCGTGCCCAGTGCCCACTCAATTCTACCGATTGTCTGGGTTGGGTATGCATTTTTTGACTTTTTATGGATACTGGGCGGGCATGAGTATGACATTTTGTTTAGTAATGTCGCTAACCGTGATTTTTTACTTGGCAAATAGATGTTTAATCAGGTAAATATGTTAATAAATGATATAGGGTGCTCAAAAATAACTTTGGCAATTACATTGAGAACACTAATCATGGTATGTACTTAATATTGGTTTAAGATTTTTAAACAAAAAATCACCAATAATGTCCGATCCAAAGTCTGAAACCAATATGACAATGTTGACCAAAAAGTGGTTCGAATAAGTCCAATACACAGCAACAACACAGGTCTGATATTATTTATTAGAGCGAGCGCGAAGCGCGGGCGAAGTCCTCATGACTATCGGATCTTTTCTCACATATCAAGGCGGCGACCCGGCCGGGGCCCGCCGGCCGGGCCAGACCGCGACGGCTTGGTCAGAAGTTATATTCTTTTGAACCCGCATCGATTGGGACAAGCGGTCTCGCCATTGATGCCCCATTGCAATGACTTATGATTATTTACATGTTTTTTCTCATTTGAGGGGTCAGCAACGGGCGGCGTTGGACACGTGCCGCGTCAGGGGTGTCAGAAAGTATTATCTCCTGCTATAGCTGAGAAACGCTGGACCTATAAAGCTAAAATTTTGGTTGTCAGGCTCTGGAGACCACAACCACTGGCAATCTTTGCACAGGAAAACTCTGGGGTCACATGCCACGTGCGCACAGTTGCACCCCCTGTTCGTCCACGCAAATTACCTGAAAACATCGTTGCATACCGGGACCCTATATCTCGGAACCAAAAGTCGCAAAAGACACGGGTCAACACCAAGATGCGTAGAGAAACGATCCGCCCCGGGGCGTATGTTTACTATGTTCGATCAGCGGGCGGCGTGGTACGGTGGCAAAGTTACTGGCTATACCAAACGCAAATTAAAGCTTTATGACATCTTCACAATTTAAATCAGTGCTTCAGACCTATGGACGTGCAAGCGATGAAAACAAAAACGACCAATCTGTAGACCAATGTACCGTTTCTAAAAAATGCATGCAAAAATTGAGGTTTTTAATGCGTTTATTTCGCTGTTAAAATCTGTCTGTTAATTTTTTTTATTGGACGATTCTAACATTCCTTCATTACACCGCCGTAGCTTCAAAACCCAAAGGTGTAGACGGAAAAATGGATGCAGCTGTAAAAGTGCAATCAAATCCATCTAATACCCACCCAAAATGAATTTTTGCCTACAAACATGAGCTTATGAATTGCAAATTTAAAACTAACGCTTTCAAACCTATTAGCTTCAAAGTATCGATTAGTTTCGGATCTATTGCGACGGCAAAAACAACACATAGCGAAATAATTCAAATGCAGCTTTGCACAAGACGAACCTCCGTTGGACGTGATAATTGACGCGGATTTATTCGGACTCGCTCGTCCTCGCCATTTAAGGCGTCTTACTGGTAATTACTACACCTTTTCTTATTGCGAGGCGGCATCTGTTCAGCTCAATTCGGCATTTATCATTTAAAACGACAGCATGACATACGTTTGACATATATGCATCTCACATCGGCTTAACACACTCCCGCGGCAAAGGACATTGAAAATTAACAGTGCAAGATGCACTGTCAATGTTTTATGCCCTTTGCCGCAGGAGTGGGTAACGCCGATGTGAGATGCATATATGCCAAACAGCATGCCATGCTGTCGTTTGCAATGAGAAATGCCGAATTGAGCTGAACAGACGCCGATTGACATAAAGAAAAGGTGCAGTATGCAAGTAAATATGCTAGGATAATGGTTGCAAACTTGGTGAAAATAATTATCTGATTAATCTGAATGGGCTGGACCGGACATGGGCCTCAATATTATGAATTTGAATGGGTCTGGTCTGGGTCTGGGCTTGGTGTTCATGGGGTTTCGGCTGGGCTGGGCTTGGGGTTTCGGCTGGGCTGGGCTTGGGGTTTCGGCACCCCTGAAGAGAAGCATTTGGCACCCATGCACTTTACATTTACTCATCTTAGTGAGGCAACTCGTAAAGCAAAGCCGTCTAACACGTTTCATATCCTGGTTGCCGAAGTGATCACAATGGTCTAGTGAAAAGCATGTTACCCTCTTGACCTCGTTTCTTTAACTATATTGGACATTCGATCTATTGCTGGACCGTCGTTCAACCAAACTCGAAACCAAATCTTCAGTTGAATATCTCTGACGTCCCTGGATGCTGACTCGTCTCAGGTTGAACAATCAAATGCATCTGAAGTCACGATTGTGTCTGAGAGAAAACTCTCGAGGGAAAACCTCCAATATCGGCGGAGGTCGCGATTCTCCCAAATTCAGATCGAGGACTCGGTTGATGTAAGTTCGCCAGGCGGCGCTAGGACTTCGCTCCAAACCGTAGTGCAATGTCTAGAAGCTATGCGTAGGAATACCTATATATTTGATTTGACCCATATATACGCTGCTTTTGATTTATTGATTAGCGGTTAGTGTAATTAGGGCTTCCTAGAAAGTAGACATATGCAGTAAGCACGTAGCTATACAATACAACTGTAGACAATTGGAGAAACAAATAAAACGTACAAAGCAGTACAATGCTCTTGATTTTAGTAGAAGCGGTTAAATGCTGCAGTTGCAGCCGAAGAGATATTGAGAAGCGCACAAGAGTACCTACACTCAGTGCATACAGGCCCTGAGATGTACAAGTCACTGCAAAAGTAATGGTAGGTAGTGTTCCAAAATGTGCTGATTTGTGTGGGAAATGACGCCCGAAAGTGACTTATGTTCCACTCTCCCCATTGCAGGTCGCTCCTGAAACGGGAAGAGTGAAAACTTATTCAATCTTGGGTGTCATTTCCCACCCAAACCATCAAACCATTTCGGGACACTGTACCTACCATTACTTTTGCAGTGACCTGTACATACCCTGAGAAGCAGTCACAATACATCAATGGGTGACACTTTCGTTGTGGTATGATGTGTGACCTTTTCATTTTGTGACAGCAGCTACCCCGGGTAGATATTTTGTCGCACTCTTTTGAGGGGCACTTATTTCACTTTTCAGTATGACCAACAACACTTCACCAGTTACTAGCGACTAGAGCATAGTGCATAGGACATTATTTAGACGAACCAAAACGAAAACGAGGAGAGAATGACCCTGCAAGGCTTAAGCTCTCCTATTCGGTTGCAACTTGCAAGTGTAACCTCCGATGCCCCATTCGTGATTGAGTTAAGACTGTTCGTACCTTCCTTGATTTAACTGCGAATGCTGTAAAACAGATGGCGTTAAAATGACCACCTGAACTTGAGCAGTTAGCTATCATCGAGAACCCGCTATTGCTGGTAGTGTCTTGCGTGTAATCACTGTCGCACAATTGTCTGGAGGCTGCAAACCGTAAAAGGCAGCAGCTTTCGCAATGTAGAGTATATGCGCCGGATGGAATGACGTAGTGCTTCCTAGTTAGGTCAGACATTGGTGAATAGTCTTAACCCTGGAGGTGCAACGCTTTTGAGATACCAATGTCAAAGGTCAACAAAAAGTTGCGCCTCTAGCTAGTACCCACAATAGCTCAGGCATTTATGCAAAATGTACATGTAGTACCCGCATTTGTGAGTGTTTGCCCTTTGTGTGCCCATAGGAAACATCCACTCCACCAGTAGCTACGCCCCCTTCAACCCCTGAACCCACCCACCAATCAGCGCCCGCCTCTGAAGGTCAAGGTGAAACGGACGACCAATGGCAGCCGGAGCCTACCGACGCAAGCCAATCAGTGTCAAGCGGAGTCGTACCAGAGCAGAACAGCGACCAATCGAATGCAGTAGCGCCGAGCAACGACCAATCAACTGCCGAAGACGCACAGTTGGCGCCGAGCGCCGAAGAGCACGCGACTCCGAATGCAGCATCCTCCGCGATGCAGGCTCCCGTTGGAATGGTGAGCACCCAAGCTCAAACAGAGCCGATTGCATACCAAGCAAGAGAAGGCCGCTATGCTTCGCCGTACAGCTTATCAGCGACCTCATCCCTGCCTCGCGCCTGGTCAGGAGGAGGAGGCGTTGCCTTCGCGCTCTCAGGCCAACCGGCGCCACCTGCGACTGCGCAAGAGGCTCCCGAACAGCAATGGGGAGCTCCGCCAAGGCCTCACGATCAGTGGAAGGCCAGGGAGGCGGCGGCATCATCGTACGCGACCCTGCCACGGATGGCCAACGCGCACGCTCGCGGCTGGGAGAGTCACTCGAAAGCCGACAACCCGAAGCGGGTTCACTTCGCAGACGCGCCCCAGGTGAAGATGTTCGAAGATGACACGGCACAGGCGCCCGAGGTCACGATGCGACCTCGTCCTGATGAGCCCCGCGGTCCCCGACCTGTGTCCGCACCAGCAGCCGCCCAGATGTTCACCATTCCCAATATGGCGGCCAGGCCGTTCGGCCGGACGAGTCCACTGGTGGTGATGCCTGTCAAACGGGCGAGTCCACCGCCGATGCTCGGGGGAGGCCATGTCGAGGTGGATGCATGTGTGAGGGACGAGCAGAGGGAGAATCAAGAGGTCAGTTCGGCAGTCAGCAAACGTGACAATTGCTATTGCTTGGTTGAGATATGCATTTCACTAACAATAGTTGTAGTAGTTGGTCACTAATAATAACAAGCAATACGCATGGGATCCGAAAAAATACATCAACCACTTGTTCGCGTACATTTTTATAAATTTTTCTTACTTTTACCCTGTTCTTAATTAATGCGGATAATATTTGTTTATGTTTTGCCTTATGCTGATCGGCATTTTTTCAACTAATTTTTGTCTTCTTACTTGTCGTTGTTTTACATTTCTGAGTGAAGTTAACTGGTTGCTTTAATTTGTGATAGATTGTTTGGTAAAATTTAGAAGAACAAAAATGCTGAAAATGTAATGTAGGTACCGTTACGTAAAAAATATATCTCGAATTAGGTAGTTAATAGTTCGAAATCGTACTTTAATGAAGCTTTAACTTCTTTTAAAAATGGTACCTACAACAAACAATCTTAAAAGTCATCGTACCTTCAGCTCATCCTTAATGCTGCGATAGAGCAACAGACAAAAAGGCATACCATGCTCATTGCTCATCGCTCATCGCTCATCGCATCGCACTACGACCGAGCTTACCAGAATTTCTCATTTGTTCCGATAGATGTCCTCGCAGCTGTCCGAGCCGGAGCCCGAGCCGGCCATCCCTCCTGCACCACCGGTTCAGGTGAGTGCGCACTTCTATTTGGGTTAGTCCCCTCACTGGAAACCATTTCTCCAGACTTCCAAGTTCCACAGGCTCGTTCAGGCGAAAGACAGGCAGAAGATGCATCCGCCCACTTACGACTTCAGTGAAACTCGCCGACAGCGTCAGCTTCTAGATACATTACGGTCCAGAGGAGGGGCATTGCTTCCCACGCGAGATGATTGTTTGGTTGCTGGAAAGATACCCTGTATAGGGAATGTTCTTGGCACATACTTGCTTAAGAACAATGTAAGCAGTCCCGATAAATAGCATATGACAGATGATGACGGATCCGTAAACTGTTGTACGATTAAAAAGAACAACAGCGTGGTGTGTTCGTATCCTATGTCTGGAGCTAAGGAAACACTTATCCCAGGTGTGAAAAAGGTAAATAAATCAGGGTAACTACAAATTAAGGTAAGTAAGTATAATGTTCCGGTCAAAAGGATCAGGACTGAAACCAAGATGTGACGACTTTTGATTGTATCAAGCTTTCCTATATTGCGCTCTGTCGTCACATTCTGCCTAGCTGCACGAGCTCATTACACAGAACACAGGTACAAAGATATCGCACATCTCTAGTCTTCTTTCATCGGAAGCTAACACATAATAAGCTGACAAAATAGCATTTTGATTAGTTTGCCAGGCAATCTCTGATGTTCGATGAAAATACAGAAATAGTTGGCATCTCTGTGAGTCACCTAATGGCGGAAACATACTAAAGTTCGGTACACAATTTATTAATAACGCGTTATATTTTTGTTATAGAAACAGAATCCGATTATGATACTAACTGTATAATATCATGGAAAACAATACAAAAGCTTTATTAAACAGCACGTTACACACGCCGACTGCTCACGACGCTAACTGATATTTAATAATCACCTTTGTATACCTCATTATGTACAACAAACACATTCACTGTCGTCGAAGATGCGATGCAATGAATGTCCAATGGTGCAGCAAACGTCGAAGAGGTCGATTTCTCCCGAATGGAACGCGCGCCGAGTGTGTGTAAGGTTGTTACCATGCCACTTTATTATTGCTGCTGGTTGTTTCAAGAAAATACTCTGTGATCGAAATTTTATGTTTGGTTTTAATCGTAAAATATGTTAAAATTCGAAAATACAGTTTCTCTCATTTAACCCGCGCCGGGCCGGCGGCGTTTAGACGCCACCCCTAAGGTTTTTCGGGGATAGCGTAAAAACGGCGGTGTGCAACCATTTTTGGCACAGCTGTTAGAGTAGCAATTACCAGCATACTGTGATATTTTTTAACTCAAGTCATCTCAGGTCAGGTCACCAGGCCAGGTCATGTGACCCCAACTCCAAAAAAAGTATGTGGTCCTATCAAAGTCACAGCTTTTGGCCGATCGATTTCGTACTACAGGATTGTATAAGAGTATGACTACTCACAGTTCGCATGTCTCGGATTTTGTGAATCGGCGACCTAAAGTCAGGTCAATTTCTTGAACTCTGCATTATAAGTCAGGGGAAAATATTCGAATGCTTTCCATTCTGAGGATACGCAAGATATCAGCCCAATTCCTTCTGTATCATGTTATCGTAAGCCATTCTTGAAGACCAAGGTGTAGTCTTTGTTTTGGTATCCCTACAGGGTCAGCCGAGGTCATCGGAGGTCACCAACACCTTTGTGTCAATAACTCTCTATAAAATCAAGATAGAGAAGTGACAACAGCACCAATGTGTTTTTCTTGTCGAGACACGTCTCCCTATGTGCAACATGAGTCATGACCTTATTAGGTCACAACTTGAGCTTGAGCTGAGGTAACATTTCTAGGTTGACCTACCCTGGTAGTCATATACAGGATTCAAAGCGCCTTGACGAGACAAACATGATGGTGTCACAATTATTTTCGTAACTTAATAAAGTAAACAATTGTTCGTGAAAGCAGTTTTGGAAAAAATACCCTGTTTTACAGTTGATGACCTCTGGAGCCTGAACTATAAATATGAGTTCAAATTTGAGGACATAATGGTGATTGCAAATTTCCATAGCTTTCGATGGATTTTTTTCGGTTGTTCCTAGCTATCATAGTTTCCGAGATAATTGGGGGTATCTGGAGGTAAGTCCTAAATCTGGCAAATCTGGCCTTTGATGACCTCTGATGACCCTGATATTAACCCGGCACTGGCTGGGGTCTCAGCCGAACGCCAATGGCTGGGGGGCGTTTTCGCCCCTCGTTATCTTCCAAACCAATAACCGCAGCGAGACGCACAAGACGGCAATTGAAAGCTCTCAGTGAGTCTTCTTCAAAGCGTACGCGAAATTGTATAAATGATGTCATATGTCAGGTCACAGTGAGGTCAAAGATCAAATGTTAGATATTTGAGAGTTTTTAGCCTGCATACTTTCAATCCAAAGCCGTATATTGTGAATATTATTACACAAGGTGCTCTTAAAGGTATGATGCATCTCCCGTATAAGCAAAAGTGAAATTGTAAGCAAAGGTCAATCTCAAGATCAGGTCAAATCAGGTCACTATTGGCAAGAGATAGTGCGACACATGTTTTATGGGTTATCTTACACATATAGCTCGATTATAGCAGCCATTTGCACACCTGACTCGATATAAGGTCAAGGTCAGGTCATAAATGGTCAAAGTTCGAAATGGATAAATATAAATACAAAATGCAATCTTATTATCTAGTTTTGTCTCAGCAATACAGAGGTACCATTTATTTTAATTTATCTGGTAAAAAACGTGCTTTCAAAAAATTACGTTATGAGGTACTCATACTTAGGGAGCAATTAGTGATTCAAAAATACAGATATTGCTTTTAAACTCGGTTTAAGTATTGTGCATATGTGGTTCTCTTACATATCTTCCGTTTTTCTTTTTAGAATATTCAAAAATGTTGGTTTTGAATGCCGTTGCCGTTTTCACGAAATGCCGTTTTCACGAAGGGTTATTTTGCGCAAAATGTCTTATAACATTTTAAAATGTTTTAAAATGTGTTAGTAGAAGCCGTTTTCACGATGGACTAATTTGCAAGAAATGTTTAAACCCTCCCCCTACGGTCCCGTACGGCGAGGGTTAAAACATGTTTTTGCAAATTAGTTCATCGTGAAAACGGTTACTACTAAAACATTTTAAAACATTTTAAATGTTAAAACATCTCGCGCAAATTTTCATCGTGAAAACGGCTAATAATGAATTAGGAAGTATTGATAACCGCTGTGAAGTTGTCATATATGCTATGACACAGCCATGTTCTTTAAGCATCATGATGCGGATGTTCCTCAAACCATGATAAATATAGCATTGTCAAAAATATATTTTTGGCTACAGTCACACTTCCTTTCACTTAATGTAAGGAAAGCTATAAATAGCCCCCCTCCCCCTCCCAGTAGCTCACGGGTTAATCACCTGACATCATTTAAGTTATGTTTAATGTCAAGCTCAGGTCAAGGTCAGATCACATAAGGTCAAGTTTTGAAATTGAAAAATATAAATAGAGAAAACATGTCTCTGGACCAGTTGCACCTCCGAAATGCAGTGGTGACATTTATGGGTTCGTGGCTGGTCATTAAACGCCCAAACAACCAATTTAAAAAATAATGTTATGAAATTATGATACTTAGCCCTCGCCCAGATGGGGCGAATTCACTGCGAGTCCGGGTACGGGGGTACGCCCCCCCCTTGGCGTTTCGCCCCTAATTGAGCTAGCTAGAGCTTCGATTAAAAAAAAACGAGCGTATTTCTTGTGACGAGAGGAACCAATTGACATGTGATTTAAAGGTCCTGGGTTAACAGGTGACCTCTGAGGTCATGTCAAAGACCCAAATGTCACAAATTGTAAATGTATGAAAATTGATTACTGATCGAGCCAAAATGATAAAGGAATATCTTAGTATGCTTAATGCATGCCAAATTTGAAATTTGCGTAAAAAAATGACCTAAGGACTGACGAATTCCAAAAAGGTCGTTTCAGGTCATCTTAGGTCAGTGACCTCGGTTGACCTTTGGAAGCGCATGACCCCAGTGAAACATATACTTATGTCAAATGGCTCTAAGGATTTAAAATCAGCGTCAAAAACTGTCCTAAAAGCGGCCAGAAGCCAAACAAGTCATCGGAGGTCATCGGAGGTCAGTGACCTCGGTTGACCTCAGAAAAGGTCAGTAAAGGTCAAAATTTCAGCAGCAGACACACTTGTCACCTGCAAATTCATTGCATTTGCTCCTAAACGTCAAACACTCGGAAACTGCACATGTAACAAAGATCGACACTATGGGACGCCAGTTTCGCCTGACATGACCTTAAGAAACAGGTCATAGGTCACGGGTCATGGAAGTTGGAAGTTCAAAATTTTCCAAGTATGTGTCAAATTGTTCAATAGTGAGGTACTAACGTTTCATCACGATCAGTTACAAACTTCTTGAGTTATTTTGGAAAAACCGAGGGGGTGTCATCCATAGAGATCATATATACATAGAGATGCCCTGCACTTAAAGGGGTGTGCCTACTCTTATGTCAAATATATTTTTATTACGGTAAGAAGCTATTGCTTTGATTATTGGTTACGATAAAATTCACGTTGGGAGCCCTTAGTTGATTTGTAGCTTGTATTTTGTTTTGGCATTTGTTTTTTTGTTTCAAAACTCATATAACGATCGTCATATAAACAGATAGCGAGAGATGTTTACCTATAATGGCGAACTAAAGACGATAAACAACCTTTATGATAACAATGTATATATTTGTTTACAAGTGATCGAGAATCTGTTCCGGCAGCTGTTATCAGTGGCTCACGAGTTGTTTTATATTGGCAGAGCTAACAATAATCTAGGTTGTAATTAAAAGCATGCTTTCTAGTAGCGAAAGCTCTCTGGCGAATAATCGATAATTAAGAACTGCCAAGTATGTGATTGGCGATTTGGAATATCTAGAACTAAAAGTGATTCTGGGGAATTAAGTTACATGACTAATTCAGAAAAAATATGTTACAGCTAGAGTCAACATCAGGAGGGGCCAATGTGAGTGAGGCACACTCTTGCTTAATCTGCGTCAATTTAAGTGGTTCTTTTTTAAGCAATAAAGTAATTCTCCTACAGATCCTAATAAACAGCGTGGCGCCGATGCAATCCTCTTTCATCTGATAATTATTCTTGTTTTAAAGTTTAAGTTTTGATAAATTATAATAGTTGCCTACGAAACTGTCCTTCAACATAAAAGACAGTGGTTAGTTTACGCACGAACATGAGGTGTTCACAAAATGTGCTTAAAAAAGACCACTGAATTGCCACGAAATCAAGTGCTTCAGCATAGGAATGGCCTCTCTATGTATATATGATCTCTATGGTGTCATCCACCCCCTACCCGGGCGAGGGTTAAGGAGCCATAAGCCAGTCAAAAATGTTAATACTGTTTTGAAATTGTATTTGAGAATTGCCCATACGTGATTGCCTTACATACGAACCCTTTTTAGTGTCTTCACAAAATTATTTAGTTGGCATTTTATCAAAAAAATTATGTTGGGGTTAAAAATACTAGCCCTATATAATTATTTTGTAATATTTGTCCTTGCATTTGCTATCTTTTGACTTCGTTGTTGTATTTTGCTCAAAATAAGGTCTTCGTACAATCTGTTAAAGTTCAATTTTTTTCGCCAAACTAGTGTGTAGTGACGTCACTAAAAACGCTACATCTCGAAATACTCCAACAAAATTGCTTTATTTTTGCACAGAAGACGTCCAATTGACGTGGAAGAAGGTAACCAAAGCTTGACGTTGATAGCTAACTGTTTTTGGTGCTATTGCGAAAAAATTGTTAGGGGTGTTATTTGCAACTCAGTCAATGGCGGGTAAAGACCATCCAATGCCAACTGGCCATCGTCTGTCAGGCAGGCAACGAATGGGACTGGTCATCAATATCACCGGGGGTAATTGGCTTTCTGGTAATGACCCTACAGTATTGATACCGATCGACTGGGAATACAGGAAACGCCGTACTACGGGTCAGTAGGTGCGTGGGGGCAACGTGCATTGCGTCCGCGTGATGTGCGTAGGCGCAGAACTCTCTGGAACTGTGATACCTGGATGGCAGAAACTATAAATATTGGGTCGAAAGTGGCAGGAAAGGTGCGATAAATGAGTATGGATATTGATAAATAAACTACATATAGCGAGATGTCATGCTTGGATCGCATTCAATCATATTGCGCGATAGAAAAACAATGTTCACAAATCCACAGCTAATAACGCACCTGATTAACTCCTAACTAGCGGTCATGGAGTTCCTGTAACGCCTACCGTCAGTAAAGGTGACCATTTGCCGCGACCAGACCGAGCCGGACCGCACCGAGACCACGTCACTGCTACTGCGGTCACTGCCACTGCACTGCATGTCACTGTCACTGCGGCTGAGGTCGGCAGCTGACCTCCAGCAATACAGCTGAGACGCTACTCATGACCTCTGCAGTGACCCACTGACCCAGTGACCCAGTGACCCAGTGACCCAGTGACCCAGTGACCATTGACGAAGGTCCACAAGCGAAACTTTATTGAATCGCCCGGGGTGGCCCTAATGTTAATTTGATAGATTTTAATTCGGTTCTTACCATGCAACGGCATAGGCCTAATGTTAAGATCTGACATCATTGGGGGGGGGGGCGCTCTCCCCAAAAGATATAAAGATCCACCCCTGCCAAGGTCATGACAAATCACCTCACTAAGATAGGCTAGTGTATCGATACCAAAACTAGATGGATCGTTGACTTGTCAATCTATTATTAACCAGATATCAACTTGTATTAGTTCGAAACCGAGTCTCAGTTTGATCAGTCTGTAACTGGATCTTGGCTGTGATAGGTTGATGATTAACTGGACCGTAACTTTCATTGGTTTGGAATCAACGGGACCTCCACCGAACAGCTTTGCGAACGGCCAAGATCAAGGCAATGTATGCCAAGCGCCACTGCGACCCCGCTCTCCTCACGGCCGAGGTATGCATGACATAACCTCACGTGGGCGGCGTCAGAGCGCCAAGCTGCCAAATCTCTCACCGAGCTGCCAGAGCTCTCACATCCGTGACGCAAGCCCTGCGGACGCAGTCCGCGGCCCCCGCGGCCAGCTCCGGGGGTGGAGGGGGCGTAGAGCGCAGGGGGCGGAGAGGACAGGGTGGGTGGAGGGGGCAGAGGGGGCCGGTTTGAGTGCCAGCGGGTCGTGCCGCTGGCCCGAACAGAGGACACGGCCTAAAAATACCGCCGGGCGCGGCCAGTTGGCCGCCAGTGGTGTTCTCCGACGCCTCGCTCGGGCGTCTGTCGCGAGCGGAGGTCAGCTCAGCGAAACATCGACACGGCGCGACGTCGGACCTCCAGGCGAGCCGGCCGATCATCAAACCACCCACTCTAGCTCATCAAACCAAGCTCATCAAACCACCTCATCTAGCTCAGCCGGCTGGATCTGCGGAACGCTCAGGAGCATCAGGCACTCGGACCTTTGGGCCACCAGACCGTCGCACCGTCCGACCGTCGTTCACTCGGTCCGTCGGAACATCGGAACATCGCGCCAGCGGACCATCAGACCACTAGACAGTCGTGACACTGGACCACTGGACCATTGGACCACTGGGTCATCGCGCCATCGCGTTGTGGAGCTGGTGATAGCTTGTGCTGGCCGGAATAGCAGTACACATAGTGACAAAGCACGATTCGTAAGCTCAACGATTCACCGATTCAACGACACCTCGGCTCATCCGACAGCCAATCGGTTCAACGGTTCCGCGGTGCAAAGCGCTGGCAGTCGATCCGAGTGGAGAGGAGAATAACAAACACTGCAGCTGCGGAGAAGCAGCTGGCTCAGCTGAGCTCGCAGCTCCTCGGCACCTCGGCAGCCATCGCGCCGGAGGTCGAGCTGTCTGAGCTTCCTGGTGTGAACTGAGAGGTGCGGGCTGCTCTCCGGCGGGAAGTGCGAGGTGACCCGGAGAAGACGCGGTATCTAGGGAGCGCTACGCGCTTCGCTTCGCGCAGCTACGCGACCTGCCCGGTTTGTGAGGAATCGCGACTCGACTTGCGACTCACGCCAGTGCCGAGTGAGCTGAACGTGCGTGACCGGCGGTGGCTCGAATTTACTCGACTCGCGAGACTACCGCTTCACGTTCAAAGCCCGATTGACCTCCGGTGACCTCCGGTGACCTCCGGTGACCTCCGGTGACCTCAGGTGACCTCTGGTGCATTACAGTGACCTCAGTGACCTCTGGTGAACCCCGGTTACCTCAGTGACCTCGGGTGACCTCAGGTGACCTCAGATAACATCGGTGACCTCCGGTGACCTCAGATAACATTAGTGACCTCCGGTGACTTCAGCTATCCCCCGGTGACCTCAGTGACCTCAGGTGACAGCCTATCTCTCTGAGGACCGCCCACACGCCACAGCCACCGCCATGTTCGGCAGAGGAGGTGGCGCCGGTGGCGGCAGACCCCCGCCTGGCGCCCAGAAGACAGTCGCCGGCGCAGGACGCCCGCTGGCCGGCGCTAACGATAAGGACATTTTCCTTCCCAGTGAGCTGAAGACCAACCCGACGCTAAGCAGCTGTGCATCGGCCTGTTCCCGGACAGTGCTTCCGCCCCACAGAGAAGTAGTTGGCGTTAGTCCAAATATCTTAAGCCACGGTCATAAAGCGACTCTGGATGCATGGCGGTCATGTTATCAATGGCAGTGTTGCAGTGGAAATTTTACCTTAAAGGGAATGTTTCACCTTTGAATTGGTTTTGATCTGAGATAGCCAATAGCCGTTTTCACAACGGATTATTGTGCGAAACATTTTACAGCATTTTAAAATGTTTTGAAAATTTCCGACGATCTATTATTTTACTACACAACTTCTACAAGCGATCTTTGCCTTCAAATGTCTCTCATAATGTTGTAATATGTTGGTAAAAATATAATATGTTACAAAATAGCGGTTTGGTGGAAATTAGCAAGATTATTTTTTATAGGTTAGTTGCGAATGAGTTGTGAAATAGGTTAGTTGTGATTCAAACAATCTCCACCGATATAATTTTTTTCAAATCATTCAGAATGTTTCTGAAACGTTATGTGGTGTGGCACGCTATTGGTTACACATTTGATCTTTAAAAACGGCAAATATTGTATCATAAACTTGTTATGAGCTTAATTAATGTTTCCATGATTATTGAATAGTGATAATGTCACCTAAATCAGTAAATGTTTCATTGGAATATATAATATACTAAAACTTGCATACCAAAACATTTTAAAATAGTTTACAATGTTTCCAAAAAAACGCGCAAAATAATCCATCGTGCAAACGGCTATTATATGTGGCCGTTATTGACAAATATAAATTATTAAAACAATTTGTCACGAAACTTAACTATTTTAAAGCATTTCAATATTGAAATTGCAAAAGGGGGACTATGCAAATGCCGCCTCTGGTTGGCTGACAGCCACTTCAAGCATCTTTAAGTTTGTTGGTCTGGGAAGAAAACACGCCTTGTATTTCTCGAACTTTGACAGGATCCCCTGCTGTTACTGCTATTCTGGTAGCAAAAGACTTGTATTTATTCAAGTTCGCCAGAATTTTCTACAAAGATTGTGATTATTTCTCTTTAGCTCTGTATATCTCAATAATTACGTCATTTCCCAAATTTTAAAGTACTAATTTGGATAAAGTTAGTGATTTTCCGAGAAAAAATATAACGATCGTTTTTGCAGCACTTACTTAATATTTATACTACAACCGGCTTGCATTTGACAACATTCAGAAAGGCGAAACATTCCCTTTAATCAGCTTACTTCTAAAGGCAGTTTTTCTGCCCTTGTCGGTCGATTGTTTGGGTTTGTGATGGCACGTAAGCTGCGGTCACTTGCCATCGAAAATTGTTCAGTTTTTCGCTTGCGAATTGGTGTGAATGAAATGTGATACATTTCTATCGTAATTTCAGCTTGTCTGCTTCTTTGTTATAAGTCTGCCGGAAAATATTAGTTTAAGATTACCTGCCAAAAAAGTGTTATTTTCCTGATGACAGGCAGAAGCAATGATTGCAAAAACGTGCCCTATGCTTTGAATCAAGGTTGGCACACCGCAGCTGAGTATTATACGCCTGTGCCGGGTGCCCATTTCGCTTGTATTCAATACATGTTTTATATAAATCAGCAAACGATGATTTTTAAAGAAAATGGAAAGGTAGCCAACTGTTTGTAAAGAAAACCAACTGAAATGCAACTGGAGATAGCAGCAATTAAATATACAGAATGCACTCCACAGATACCTATAACCAGAAAAGCGCCGTAGATGCACGATGAACGAGCGAGCGCGAAGGAATGTATGGCTAATTTCAACTCAATCGGGCAAGTAGTTTCTGAGATACAAAAAAGGTGCGCACGTGCGCACGTGCAGAGGCTAACTTGTGACTTGTGACCCACCCCTGACTTGTGGAATCTCGGCGGCTGTGAGGTCCCTAACCACTCACCGAATTCGAACACAATCGGTTCAGCCGTTTCTGAGATATAGAATAGGGGTGTGCACGTGCGCACATGCAGAGGCACCTTACCCTGGACTTGTGGAAAAGCGGCGGTTGAGGGGTCACCATGGATGTCTCATCCATGGGGTCACTAACCACACACCAAATTGGAACACAATCGGTTCAGCCATTCCTGAGATATAATATGAGTGTGCACGTGCGCACGTGCAGAAGCACCCCACCCCTGACTAGTGGAAAGGTGGCGGCTAAGGGGTCCCTAACCAGACACCAAATTCGAACATATCAGCACAGCCGTTGTGAAATATTTGCGACAAAACGACTTTCAACACCCCTCACGCGGCACGCGCTACGCGCAGTGGCAGTCACCCACAGAGTTGGCAATGGTTAAAAACAGGATTGGTTGGTAGGGGCTACTCAGCAAAAAGCCTGCTTGTCAATCGGACGTGCGGTTGCAAAAAGATGAGCTTCTCAAAAGCTTCACCATTGGTTGGATCTGGCCGCTCATACACAGATTTGTCTCATATACCACGAAAAGACGAGCGAGCGCTTGGCGCTCGCTCGTAAAAAGGTAAATTGATTTCACTGCAACTAAACTTTTCTCGTGCAAAAGGCGTAGTGACCTCCGGTTCAATCGAAGTCTAGTAAATGGAGGAGCTTGGAGGGCTTCAATAATCAAGCCTTCAGATCAGTTTTGATAATGACTTTCTTGATTGAAAGACCATTCAGGTGTTGAAGGACGTCGCGTCAATAGGCGTTTGTAAGTCTTTGCACTAGGACAGGCAGTGTCAATAGCTCGTCCCCGGTATTGATCCCACCCTTTTCGCCTCTCCCTCTCCCTACCTCTGTCGCTGCCTCGTTGTCTCTCTGTCTCTCTGTCTCTCTGTCTCTCTGTCTCTCTGTCTCTCTGTCTCTCTGTCTCTCTGTCTCTCTGTCTCTCTGTCTCTCTGCTCTCTGTCTCCTGTCTCTCTGTTCTCTGTCTCTCTGTTCTCTCGCTTCTGTCTCTCTTCTCTCTGTCTCTCTGCTCTCTGAACATCTTCTCCACCGGTATCTCTCTGTTCGATGTCTGCCTGTCTCTCTGCCTCCGTCGCTCTCCACTGTCTCTCTGTCTCTCTTGTCAATCTCTCCCCTGGCTTTCTCTCTGCCTCAGTCGCTACTTCACTGTCTCTCTGTCTCTCTTCAACTCTCCCACCCCCAGTATCTCTCTGTCTCGATGTCTGCCGTCTCTTCGCCTCAGTCGCTCTCACGTTGCGCTGTCCTCGTCTCTCTGTCTCTCTGTTCCTCTGTCTCTCTGACAGTCTCTTCGGTACTCTCTCTGTCTCGATGCTGCCTGTCTCTCTGCTCCGTCGCTCTGCACTGCTCTCTGTCCTCTGTCAATCTCTCCAGCCCCGGTATCTCATCTGTCTCGATGTCTGCCTGTCTCTCTGCCTCAGTCGCTCTCACTGTCTCTCTGTCTCTCTGCCAATCTCTCCGCCCCCGGTATCTCTCTGCCTCGTTGTCTACCTGTCTGTCTCTCTGCCTCAGTCGCTGTCTTTCTGTCAATCTCTCCGCCGGAACTCTCATGTCTCGATGTCTGCCTGTCTCTCGCTGTCTCTCTGTCAATCTCTCCGCCCCGATATCTCTCTGCCTCGTTGTCTGTCTGTCTGTCTGTCTGTCTGTCTGTCTGCCTGTCTGTCTCTCTGCCTCGGTCGCTGCCTGTCTCTGTCCTGACACTTTATCTGCGACCCGCTGCAGTATTGTATTTGCTTATTAGGTATTCGAAGTTATACAAGTTGTCGTCAGAGTCTGCTCATTTGTTTGACCGATTTGTAATCGTTCCACGTATTAGGATAAGAGGAATTAGCTATTTCGGAAACTGTGTCTGTGCTTAGAGCTTACCATAATCACAAAATTCGTCAACATACCTGTAGAGTTTCAATTTCAGCTGACGTTCACCACAAAATCGCAATTGGCAAGGCATGTTGCCTGAATATTCGTATGCGGATGACGTCGTAAGGCAAGAACCAATTGTTCTTTAACCATTACAAACCAAAAATGTTGAAGAATCTTGTTCAATATCCATGCACAAATCAATAATATTATTTGCAAGAAGGCTGCAATGAAACAGCGACTTGTCCAGCCATCAGCCCTCGTGGTCAATGAGACTGCAGTTCGGTGGTGATGTCGCTTACCACCATGGGCATTGTGCACTGTGCAGCTCTCGTCACAGTTAATGTCGAGATTCTCACGCCAAGCTGAAGCCGGAGGAACCTGGATGGACCTCACCAGAAGCAGCCACTAGCCAGACTCGAGCCCGGCGCCCGCGGACTCCTAGCCCAACCCTCTGACCAGCAGACCCTGCTTCAGCCTTCTCACGTTGCACAGTCCGCATGGCAACATACCGGCCGGCGCTGCTCTGGCATCCTACCGGCGGCTGTCTGATGCTGACAATCTGTTCCACTGCGCCCTGTCAGTGTCACCGGAGCTGGTGATGCTGACGATCAGTTCACCGCGCCCTGTCAGTGTCACCGGAGCTGGTGACGCTGACGATCAGTTCACTGCGCCCTGTCAGTGTCACCAGAGCTGGTGACACTGACGATCAGTTAACCGCGCCCTGTCAGTGTCACCAGAGCTGGTGATGCTGACAGCGGGCTCTGGTGACACTGACAGCGGGCTCTGGTGACACTGACAGCGGGCTCTGGTGATGCTGACGATCATTCCACCGCCGCCCTGTCAGTGTCACCAGGCTGGTTGATGCTGGACGATCTGTCACTGCGCTGTCAGTTGTCACCAGAGCTTGGTGATGCTGACGTCTGTTCACCTCGCGCCCTGCATGTGTTTCACAGAGCTGGTGATGCTGACGATCTGTCCTGCGCCCTGTCAAGTGTCACCAGAGCGGTGATGCTGACGATCAGTTCACGCGCCCTGTCAGTTGTCACCAGTGTGTCAACCAGCGCTGTGACATACTGACAGCGCGCCGGGACACTGACAGCGGCTCTGGTGACACTGACAGCGGGCTCTGTGACACTGACAGCGGGCCTGGTGACATCGACAGGGGCTCCGGTGACACTGACAAGCGGGCTCTGGTGACACTGGACAGCAGGCGCCGGTGACACTAGACTAGCAGGCTTGGTGACACTGACAGCAGGCCCGGTGACACTGACAGCGGGCTCTGGTGACATACAGGGGTGCCGGATTGCAATGACAGCGGGCTCTGGTGACACTTAACAGCGAGCTCTGGTGCAACTGGACAGCGTGCTCTTGGTGACACTGACAGAGCGGCTTCTGGCTGACATTGCAGCGGGCTCTTGGTGACCATGACAGCGGGCTCTGGTTGACACTTGACAGCAGGCGCCGGTGACATACAGCGGCTCTTGGTGAACAGACAGCGGGTGCCGGTGACACTGACATCGGGCTCTTGGTGACACTAACAGCGAGCCTCTGGTGACACTGACAGCGGGCCTTCTGGTGAAACACTGGACAGCCGGGCTCGGTGACACTTGACAAGCGGGCTCTGGATGACACTGACGCGGGCTCTGGCTGACATGACAGCGGGCTCTGGTGACACTAGACAGCGAGCCTCTAGATCGATGGTGCCGGCGACAGGAGTCACCGATCACACCCTGATCCACAGCGGCGGGCTGTCAGCTGAGCGAGCGCTCAGAGCAGTGCTGGCTAGAGGTTGATCCTGTGTTGGGGTATTTGGCTCCCGTTCGCAGGATTACAATGCAGCCTTTCAGAAAATGTGTCGAATATATTGACGCTATGGTGATGGTGTTAAGATAAAATAGTGATAGAAATGTTGTCTAGCATCAGACATGTGCTTGGATCCCGAAAACAGATGACAGATCCCGAGATCTGATCTCTGGGATCTGGATCACGGATCCACTGGGATCATAGACCCACCATTATACAGATATTCATTTTCGGAACTCATATTTTAAGTAATTACCAGTACTTTTCAATTTGTTGTAAATGAAACTAGCACAGACGTATGCCTTTGGTTATATTTTGTTAAGAAATACAATAATTATTGCATGATTAATAAGTCAGATCCTGTCGGATCCCAGATCCGTTAGAATCATACATCCATTTTCATTGTATATCATGGGATCCCGTGGGATCCAAGACCCGTTGCCAAATTTAATCAAGGGATCCATTGGGATCCAAGATCCACTGTTGTATTTTGTCGTGGGATCCAGTGAGATCATAGATCCAACAATGTGTTTTGTCGAAAGATCCTCTGGGATCATATATCCTTCTTTCAGATCCTTGCACATCTCTGTCTAGCATTACCCAGCTACATAAAAGGTAGCTTTTTCAAATTAATTACGCGAAATTATTTTACACTTTTTTGTAAATGTCACGCCTATGAGACTTCCGTACTTATGTATGCAAGAAACCCGCGAAATCAGTTGTCATTTCCCGCGGGCTTTATATAAATGCTGCAGACTCACTTATGGATAGCCAACTTCCAATGAATAACGTCAATAAAAGCGTAAATAAAGACGGCAATAAAGTCGGCAATATGAAACTCATGCTAATACCACGGAGAAGGATATACCCTCCGTGCCAATACAAAACGACACGGCGACACCAGTGTCAAGTCCCAATTGTTTTCTCCCTGACAGAGGAGGCTCAATTCACGGCAGATAAAATACTAGGTAGCGCAAAGAAATTCCTTCAACATGGGGTCTATGGTTTTTACATTGCGCCAGCCGCCAGCCGATATTCTAGATACAAATAAAAGTATGACACTACAGATTTTCACCGAACTTCGTGACAAATTGTATTTTTAGATTGAATAAACAGAAAACCTTGACATATTTGATTCAGTACCTGCTTCTTGAAATAGAAGTATACACCGGCTATCTGTGGGCAAGTCGAACACAACTCAGAAACGTGATAAAATATAAAATATTTGTATACAATGTCATGGACATCATTGAACTAAGAATTGCACACTGGTGGTGTAAATGTCATGTTTTTATCCAAAATAATCCACTTAAGGTAAAAAATTCGTGTTCAAATCAAGAAATTGTTCAGCTTCAACCACCATCGCACAAAACAAATCATGCTCATCCAGTAACTAGACCTTCAGGGTATGATATAACATCATTTTTAACCCGCGCCCCACTGGGGGGGGAGTTGAACACCCCCTCCTTATTTTGTATCAAGATAACGAAAAAACGGCGGAGCGTAGCGCCACCAAATTTGGCATACCTATTCACTGATTCTTTCCGGACATTTTGCGAAAATTCAAGTTTTTTGTCAGGTCAGGTCAGGTCACCAGGTCAGATCAAGTGACCCTACCTACAAAAACGTTTGCGGTCGTGCCATGACTACAGTTTCTAAGGGATACGATATTGCAAACTTTTAGGATCTACTTGTAATTAGAACCAAAATCAGATTTGTTGTATCGGTGACCAGGTCTGGGTCAATTTCGCGATTCCCCATTTAATTAACGGAGAAAATTAATAAAATGCTTTCTTTGTCGACGTTATCAGTCCATTTCCTTCTGGGCATGATGCTTTATTCATATGATATTATGCTGATCAAGTGCAGGTCCAAGGGAACATTACGGGTCATCTGGAGGTCATCCGAGGTCACCAACACTTTTTCGTCAAGACTCTGGCCCATAATGAAGATAGAAGAACTGCAATTAACACGGTGTCTCGTCAAGACACATCTTCGATATGCAGACATGCACCTCTGTCACCACTTGACCTTGACTGAGGTTATTTTTCAAGTACCTAACATAATAAAATTGTACATATTTAAAAGCGCCTTGACGAGACAAACACGATGGCGTCAACAGTATGGCGTTATCTTTGTTAGGTAAAAAGTTATTCACGAAAATGTTTTTTGCAAAAATCAGCTTTTTTGACTTTAATGACCTCTAGAGCCTAAACTGTTGACCTGAGGTCAATTTTGATGACCTGGGTGCGATTGCAAATTTCATTGGCTAGCGATTGTCTTTTGAAACGTTTGTTTCTAGATAGCATAGTTTCCGAGATATTTGGGGGTTTCTGGAGCGATGTCCTAAAAGCTTTGAAAATTTGACTTCGAATGGACCTCTAATGACCTGAGTTTGACGTGAGCGAAAAAAAGTCCGAAATAGTTCTCGGAAATTGATGGTTTGATAACGGTTCGAACGTATCT
The DNA here is from genome assembly GCA_014673585.1 of Semibalanus balanoides. Taxonomy (NCBI): domain Eukaryota; kingdom Metazoa; phylum Arthropoda; class Thecostraca; order Balanomorpha; family Balanidae; genus Semibalanus; species Semibalanus balanoides. Next base: position 49,879 of record VOPJ01013138.1, on the reverse strand, counting down.
TTTGTTTTGGTCTACGTGCCAGGAGCGAGTTAGAGGGGGGTGTTCAACACCTCCCCCCCAGTCGGGCGAAGGAAATGCAAGAGGGCCAGTGGGGCGCGGTTTAAACCTCATTTCAATGTGTTCAAACTACAATCATCCACAATACTGAAACCATCTAGAAAATTGGTTGAAATGCCTCGAGATATGCAACAGGCAATCAACTTGTTTTAAATACTTTTTTGCGTTCGATTAAAACACGGAAAAAAATAGATTTAGCTTAATTATTTCACAATTAGTTTTAGTGTATAAACAAATTGATGCTATCAGAATCCAGAATTTAAATATTTGACGCTACTGACATATTTTCTTACCCTCTAGAAAATATGCACAAAATGCGTTTAGACATGTCAACATTGTTCAGTTTGGTGCTTGGTTGTTTATAGTCGATGATTCACTGTACTGTTCATTAGAAGAACGTCAACAATCAGCGACGACTGAACTAACGCTGATTTGGTCGATTACTCCCAATCACACTGTTTACATTTCTTCGAATACTCCATTCTTAGTTACAGCTGGCGGTGCGTGACAGTCTCACAAAGACTGACTGCGCCCGCGCGGTCAATTGGTATTGCACTTCATATGACATCTCAGCATTTTCAGACGTTTAAATGCGTTCGCGAAATTTATCAATTCATACAAGAGCGGGGCGGCGCACACGGGGGGGCAGCTTGCCCCCTGGCGTCAGGCCAGGGGGGGGGGCCAACATATTTTTGGACCGTATAATTTCCGGAGGCCTTAATCACAAAAAGGTGCCCACTGGCACAACTGTCAAAAGAAGAAAATTATGTGTCACTGGTTCAATTTCTACATGAGCAAGCCCTTGCTGAGGCCACTGTAGGCCCCCAGTACTAGACAGGGGGCCCATACTAAAACAGGGGCCCCCAGTATAGACAGGAGGCCCCAGTACTACGCGAGGCCTCAGTACTAAACAGGAGGCCCCAGTTACTAGACAGGGGCCCAAGTACTAGACCAGGAGGCCCCATATACTAATCAGGAGGCCCCCAGTACTAGACAGAGCCCCAGTACTAGACAGCAGCCGTAAAGACATAAGCCCAGTACTAGACAGGAGGCCCCCATGCTAACAGGAGGCCCGAATACTAAAAACGGAGGCCCCCGACTAACAGGAGGCCCCAGTGCAGTGCTAAGCAGGGAGGCCCCCAGTGCAGTGCTAAACAGGAGGCCCCATGCAGTGCTAAACAGAGGCCTCAGTGCAGTCGCTAACGGAGGCCCCGAGTGAGTGCTAGACAGGAGGCCCCAGTTCAGTGCTTAATTAAGGAGGCCCCAGTGCTAGTGCTAGACAGAGGCCCCAGTGCAGTTGCTAGACAGGAGGCCCCAGTGCAGTGCTAGACAGGAGGCCAAGTTGCAGTGCTAGACAGGAGGCCCCAGTTGCCAGAGCTAACAGGAGGCCCCCAGTGCAGTGCTAAACAGGAGGCCCCCGTTGCCAGTGCTAAACAGGGCCCACCAGTGCAGTCCTAAAAACAGGAGGGCCCCAGTGCCACGTGCTAGCAGGAGGCTCCAGTGCAGTGTAAACAGGAGGCCCCCAGTGCAGTGCTAGACAGGAGGCCCCAGTGCAGTGCTTAGGACAGGAGGCCCCAGTAGCAGTGCTAAACAGGAGGCCCCAGTGCAGTGCTTAGACAGGAGGCCCCAGTGCAGTAGTAGACAGGAGTCCCCGTGCAGTCGCTAGCAGGAGGACCTCCAGCATTAGAAAAGAAGGTCGCATACTAAACAGGAGGCCCCCCGTACTAGACAGAAGGAGGCCCCCAGTACTTAGACAGGTAAACCCTCTATAAACGGGAGGCCCCTCAGTACTAACATGAGGCCCCATTATTATAACCAAAAGCACCCATACTAAGCACTAAACAGGATACCCCCAGTACTAGACACGGAGGCCCCCATACTAAGAGGAACCCTGATGCTTAATTAGGGTTCCCAGTATAAGACAGGGGGCCGCCAGTATAACAATAGACCCCCATCTAACAGAACGGGCCCCATCAACTAAACAGGAGGCCCCATGCACTATACAGGAAGGCCCCAGTATTATACAGGGCCCCTGTACTAGACAGAAGGCCCATACTTAACAGGAGTCCCCTACTCACAAGTACTAGACAGGAGGCCCCCAGTATTAGACATGAGACCCCCAGTATTAGACTGAGGACCCAGTACTATAGGGGCTCCGCCCCCAGTACTAGGACAGGATGCCCTCATTTTACTAAGGGCAGGGGGCCCTGGCACTAAAATCTGGGCCCTCAAACTACCCAGGGCACTGATTACCACTGGCGTACTCCATTTTTTTTTATACACTAGAATAACTACAATACACTATGCATAAATACACTCCTATACACCTATACACTAGAATAATTAAATGCACTAATACACTATAATAATTACCAGGATGATGGCTGCATATAACTTGCGACATCGTATGCGCTTTTTGTTTCGTCAACACTTCATATATAAGCTAATGGTAGCATTGTCCTGCGACCGCCCATGGCCGAAGTTGTCTTATGACGGCGGCCATCTTGAGTACTCACAAAAGGTCGGCGGGCGGCGCGATTCCAATACTTTGGCTAATAACTCGAGACCGTTTCGGATATAGAGATTGACATATTTTGATCCAAATCGAATAAACTACGCTCACCTTATTTCTATGGATACAAATTTGATATATTTATTTGAATATGCTCTTGAAACTTGGCTTGAAGTGACTTAACCATGTAACCCTATGGCAAGTACGAAAAGTCACGCCCATGCTACATTGACTTTGACCCCCCCCCCGCCGAAACTACCCATTAATAATCTAAGCATGTCGGATTTGGGCCGACTTCATTTTGGCATGGAGGCTTTTATTTGTCACATTTATATATATTTTAATCAGGCGCGGATCCAGAATTTCAGTAAGAGAGGGTGCGAACACAAAAAGTTTGCGCCCTCCAGGGCGCACAATAAAGCGAGAACCCACTCAGGGGGGCGATCAACGCCTGTTTAAATTTAAATAAATATATAATAAACCTAGCAACCAATAATAAACAGGGGTATAGCCCTTCGGCATCTTCCCCTTGTAAATTCCGCCCTGGTCTCGATCTAAAGCTCTAACAAATGAGGGAACCAATTTAAATCCGACATCAAAATCAACAATTTCGCGGCCGCTTCGCGGCGCCCATTGCATACTCAAATTGTAATACGAAGGACACTGAATATCGCACAAAGCGTTTGAGAGATTTAATGTGTTGTTATAGTTAATAATTATTCTGTCTTAAATTGGCCAGGCATAAGCTTTATCACTCTTACAAGCAAACCTTTTACAACGGCAACAATACCTTTAGAGGTACGCAAGTCTGCCTAACATAACGCGCGAAGATTAATAGAATGCAATGTCAGGCTATATTCAACAGGTTTCCGCGCCGCTCGCGGCGCTCACAAATTCCTTCTACGTTTCAGGTTGGTACATAATAAATTAATCTTTGAAATAGCTATTCCAACTTGGTGTCTTGGTTTCTTATGATAGGCCGATCCCTCAGTTACTATCCCAGCTTTCTATCGTTGGTATGGTCAATGCATAACCTGCCCACACCTGTATTTCCATCTTATAGTAACGCGCCTTTTTCAGCCTTTCAATGACCCTTTCCCCAATTGGGGACATGGGGCCCCGTTTGGGGCACCGCCGCTTCTTGAACGACATTTGTACGTGCTTTGCATGTCGTATTGTATTGTCAAAGGTTCTGTGTTTACACATCGTCTTGTGATCAGTGCTGTGTTAGTCTTCTATAAGGTAATTTAGAATAATCTACATATAGTTGATTAACTAGGTGCATTGTGATTCATGTATGACCTCGTAATAAGTAGTTCAGTGGACAATTTTTGACCATTACGGTGTCACTGCGAGAATGTAAGCCGAGCCAGAGAGGCGGGGTTTGAGCCATCACCAAGAGTGGGCAGTGTGCTTGGGCCTGTGGGCGGAAGCGGGCCGGAAGCGGACGAGGCGCGCGAGGGCGAGGGGCGAGCGGCGGCGGAGCGGGCGGGGGCGGCGGCGGGGCGGGCGGGGCGGGCGAGCGGGGGGGGGGGGGGGGAAGGGAGAGGGGGGAGCGAGCGGCGAGCACGGGGCGAGAGAAGAGGGCGGGGCGGGGGGGGGGGCGAGGGCGGAGGGAGGGGGGGGGGGATAGAGGGCGGAGCGGGGGAGGGGGGGGGGAGGGGGCGCGCGGGACGGGTGCGGCAGGGGGGGGGGGGCGGGGGGGGGCGAGGGCGGGCGGGCGGAGGTGGGGGGGGGGGGTGGGTGGGAAAGGCGGGGGCGCGCCGGGGGGCGGCAGGCGGGGGCGTGCGGCGGGATTTTCGGAGATACCGAAGGCAGCAAAACTAAGTAGATCTCGCCATGTGTTACCATTAAAGAAGCAAATTAAACATCGGCCTCGCTTTGGTAGCCCCATCAATGGAGGCACTACACCCAGGGAGGGACCAGGGGAGGAGCCCCTCGCGGAATAAGGAGCCCCTTTCGATTTTGCCCCCCCAGGTAAAACTCTGGGTGGCTCTCGCCTCTGTACAAGAGCAGAGCTTCGCAGGCAAATAGATAATGTAGAAGTCGTGCAGATAAATTTGATGCAAATTTCAGCTGTATTCCCAACGGATGCAATGTAAGCACAAAATAATAGTTACTGCGAGCAATATTGTCCAAGCGTAGCCGCAGGGGAACTTCTCTGACATTTCTGTCCGACGACCTTAATTATTTGAAAACACATCTTGCGTCACACCCATATGAGACGGCGGGAATTGTATTTTTCGGTAACAGTAATTCCTGCCTGTTTATAAAGTTTTACTTCAGGCGCACAACAAAGATGTTGTACTTCAGAGTTGGACTAGAGTGGTCTTAGAGTTATCTTTCTTCAAGTCATCTGCTTTCGTCGATTTCAGTGTGCGTGTGCTATACGAAGAGTTTATTCGATAAAACAGTTTCGTATGCCACTTCATTTGATTAGTTGAATATTTGTTGCAATTATTCCATTCATTTAATAAGTGTTTTCTTTACTTTTACTTTTTGTTTACTTTTACAATAAGTGTTTAGATATAGACGTGCAAGTGACACCATTGAGTTTGTCTCGTCAAGTCACGTCGCCCCATATGCAGCATGCCCTACCTGGGTCACCAAATGACCTTGACTTGAGGTCAAGTTTTGAAGTTGAACTAACCAGGTCAACATTAATATGCGTTTTTCAAAGCGCCTATACGGTTAAAACACGATGATGTTAAAACTACTTCTATATGTCTAACTAATACAAAGTTATTCATGACAAACGTTTTGAAAAATGCCCTCCTGACCTTTGGTGACCTCTGTAGCCTCAATTATGGCCCATTGGGTATGCTATGACGATTTGAATTTCCATTAGCTTTCGATTGTAATTTTCTGTTCGTTACTAGCTTTGATAGTTCCCGATATATTTGAGGGTTTCTAGAGCCAAGTCCTTTACTTGGAGTTTTGACCTTTGATGACCTCTGGTGACCTCAATATTGACCTGAGCCAAAACATACACAATATCTTTGAATGGCTCTGCATAGAGTTATTTAATTATGTATAATGCGTCTTTCTACCTCTTTTATTTTTCAAGACAGAGGGAGTATCACTGGGATTTTGCGCGCTGATCATGCCGGCTGTCAAAAACAGCACGTGACGTCACGACCAATCAGAGGCTGGTATATGATGAGACCCTCTTCCGTAATGCTGAAGGTGCCGGAGGGAGCCCCCTGGGTTTCACAAAACACGGCCACGACCTCCCGACCTCGCGCTCGGACGGCCGCGGCTGACCTGCCCAGTCACGTGACAGTCTACCGCCGGCAACGGACGGCAACTGAGGCACCACGCATCTCCTGTTCGGCACAAACTGGGGATCTTTCACCTAATGAAAGAACGCTTCACAGTAACCCGCTCGGTTCTCAGCCAATTAAATGCGTTTTACTGGTTTGCTGTTCGCTAAGTAAAATGACATCCTCTTGAAAGCAACAAACGCTCAAAAGATCGCCTAGCATCATATACAGAGCATGAGCACATGTGCGAAAAGAATTGTATAGAAATAGCAGCTGTACTACAGTGGATCCCGTGTATTAGGGCGATGTTGTACTGCACGGATAATCCCGTGTTTTAGGGCGATGTTGTACTGCAGGATAAGTACCTCTGTTTTATAGGGCGATGTTGTACTGCCGGATAATCCGTGTATTAGGGCGATGTTGGTGGTCTTTGCAGGGGATAATCCGTTTTTAGTGCGATTCGTTGTACTGCATGATAAGGTTCCTTGTGTTTTTAGGCGATGTTTGTACTGCGGTTTTTTGTTTGTTTTAGCAGACGGGATTCGAGTGTGGTTTAGGGGCGTTATTTGTTTGTTTCCGGGCAACGATAGGAGTCCTATGTATTATGGGTGTCGTGTTGTTGTTACGTTTGCACGATAATATCCTGTTTTTAGGGCTGATTGTGTTTTGTGAGGCGGTGGTTGGGGCGCGGATAATCCTCGTTGGTTTAGGATTCGATTTGTTTTTTATACGTTAGCAGCGGATAATTCGTGATTTTAGGCGAATGTTGTACGCACGGGATAATCCCTGTGGTGGGTTTTAGGTGCGATCGTATGTTACTGAAGCTAGGACTGGATGAATGCGCCCGTGTAATTAGGCGATGTTTGTACCTTGCACGGGAATAATTTACCTCGGGGTTTTAGGCCGAGATGGTGTAGCTGTCTAATGCGAGAGAGTGGTCGCGTGTATTAGGCTATTGTTGTACTTTATGAACATGTAATTCCTGTGGTATTAATGCGGGGCTATGGATGTTGTGGTTTGGAGGATAGGCTGGTGAAGTCGCAAACCTTTTAACTGGAGGGGGAGGGCTTGTACCCCAGTTCCACGAGAGTCTCTGCCCAGTGGGCGAGCACATGTAAGAGTTCGGTGTACAGTGGGCGTGTGGCAGGATGCGGTGAGTTGAGCGGCATTTGGTTTCTTTCGAGTCTGGCAACGGCGCTCCAAACAGGTCTGAGTAGGTATGACTGACGCCTTTGTTTGTCTTGTTACAGACTAGGTGCTCGGGAGAGATGCACGACGGGGTAGTATCCCTGGGAGGAGATCTGTGATCTCTGAATGATAAGGTGAATCGCCTTGAGTCACTTGGGATATTCGAGTTGATTCCAGGCCTTGCGTAAATAATTGTTTTGAATGATCCCTGGGATCATAGATCTGTATTTCAGGCATTGACGTGCGGTATCCACGCCGGGATGCGGATTTGCAAGGCTTTACCATTATATATCTGGTATCCACTGGAACCTACGAAGTCATGTCCCCATTGATACAGATGTGGTTATGTCGAAACCCATTTTGAATTGTAATGTGTTCAGTGACAATCTATATTCGTGGTAAATTCAATATACAAGCATGTGCTTTTATTTTGTGAGTTAGTTCGATTTTGTCAAGAAATACTATAATCATTGGCATAATATATAAGTCGGATTCTTTCGGATCCAAGATCCATTGGGATCAGATATATATTTTCATTGTTTATAATGGGATCCAAGATCCATTGCCAGATTTAATCGAGGGATCCACTGGGATCCAAAATATACTGTTGTATTTTGTCGTGGGATCCAGTGGGATCATAGATCCAACATTGCGTTTTATGGAAAGATCCTGTGGGATCATAGATCCTACTTTCATATCCATGTCTGGTGTTGAGCGGCCTCAAATATAACGTTTCAATTGATTAAATGAACGCAAATATAGATAGTCTGGTAACCAAGCTGCTTTAATTGACAAAAAATCGTGTTTAAAGCTACTAGCAAGTACTATAGAGTATCGGCAGACGCGCTTTAGTCGCCAAGTATGACACGTATCACAAATGCTGTCTCTGGCATGCATTTCCATAGATCGAGTCCATATCATTTATTTGCTGGCGCACGTTGTTGCGCCACAAGCGTCCAGAAGAGCCACATTACTTGCGCTTACACATTAATGTTCTCCTATCATCGGATAGTATTAGTGTGTAAGCACAGGTAATGAGGCTCTACTAGTCTCATGTGGCACAATAACGTGCGTCAACAGATACATTATGGACTTTTTGTAACACTTGTGTGTTATTTTGCGACAGGTTAACCGTGTAGTGTCACATCTATTTTTCATATTATACCTTATAACAGTTGCATTGTATCGCGGGGACGTGGTGAGGCCTGCCAGAGGCACGCAGTGGAGCTAAATGTAAAGCATCAGACACGATAGTTGCATTCGAAAACAATGACAATCAATGCAATACCTAAAAACCAGACGTTTCGACAAGTCTTCGTCAGTGTTATTGTAAATATTTAAATTATAAAAACATATTTAAGTCAAACAATCACACTCAGCTTCATGCAAACTAGAGAAACGCGTACTCATGTGGCACAATAACGACGAAGATATTTAAAGATTAATTATGAAGATATTAAAAGATATTTTAAGATATTTAAAGATCGAAGATTAATACGTGCTTCTCCAGTTTGCCTAGTTTGCATAATTACTTGGACTTGGGTGGCGTCGCGTCAGTGGCGCCACCTGGGTATGGGACGGCGCCTCGTCCAGGGCGGTACAATAGACGGTGGCGGCACATTGGGACGTCCAAATAAGTGGTGCGACTAGTCTGAATGGTCTGGTTGGCGTCGACGCCCCTGCATGCACGTCACTGCAACACAGCTGGATTCTTCCATGAACATTGAACATGCCTGAGCTATATTAATATAATGTTGTATTATTTAATTGATTTGGAGAACATTCATAGGGAGCCCATGACATTTCATAAGCGTCATTATAATACATTATTGGCGGCAGTAAAACATGAACGGCTTTGTTGTGAGAGCGTGCGGAGTCATACCAAGTTTATACGGATGTTTGAATCGAGGTTTTGTTTGAAGGAGTTTTGGCAATCAACAGCTTGTGACATTGTGGAATGTTTATAATGATCTATTTTTGGATTGGGTTCTTGGGCCAAAGATAATGATTATCATACCGTCAATTCTCATACCCTTTCTGTATCTATGGGTGGGAGTACGGCGTTTCTGCAGCTAGAATATGTGTTTAGGGTAATATTGCAGTCGATGTGGTGGAAATTTAGGTTTGGTATATTTTCTCAGAAAGCGAAGTTTGTGTGTGGTTTTAAATAAAATAATGCTTGTTATCAAGAGAGAATAACAGTGGATAAAGTCAACATTACAATTGACGTGCAATAGGACATACATGTACCTACTACAAGTATTAATTATTTAGGTACAATTAATATCGTCAATACCGATTTTCACCCAGGACAAATTTGGAATATAACATGGAATGTCTGGCATATCTGAGATACAGGGGTGAAGGAGCGGAAACAAAAATATTGGTGAAGGATGGCATCACTGAAATTCATTTCTGGCTTGGGTTTCGGAGTTGAAAGTCTTAGCCCAAAAAAATTGCGGGAGCGGAAAACTAGGCGAAAACAAAATCAACCCAACTTTGTTGTGACGCACTGGACACGCGCACTGGAGAGGGGTATATTACTAACACGCACTTTAGTGCCCCCCGTGAGATCTCTGAAAGTATGATAGCTAGAACGTTCAAACTTACAGGGTAGGTAGGTGCTGCGATGATCTACATTCTGTGAAATTTCGGTGACCTTAGGTAAATATCTTAAAGGTCAAACGAGGTCATGAAGGTCAAATCGGGACAAATGTAACCTTTTGGAGGATTTGACCTTTGTGACGTCACAGGTCAACTGCATGGTGTCTTAAGTTCCGTTTGGGGATGACGATCGACACTGGCTACCAAATGGCGTTTGAATCGTCCCGATCTGACTGTTTGTTCCGAAGATATCGCTTCGCCGTACCTGCGATTCTGGCCGCCATTGTGAGAATTGCAAGAGTCCATATAGTATCTCATAAAATTGCCGATCGATTTCGCATTTTTGTTTACGGTTCAAATAGATGCGCATATGTTTGTTTGTCCGGGGTGTGTAAAGGTGTCATAATCATCTACCTGCTCTGCGGCGCTTATCGTTGTGTTGTAATTGATCAGCAGCGAAAAATGATGTGGGTGGCCACGAGGAAAAATGTGCCTCCGCCCCCTCCTCCCAGTGGCGTGTTAAAGGGATAGTTGTCGTCCCTTGGTGATTTGAGCGATGCTTGAATGAGACTTTATACAGATGTTATGTAGATAACAATTAGTGCTATATGTAGAGTTGGTCAGTTATATACTTCGGTGTGAACTGTGGAGAATATTTGGTTTACATATAAGCGCTAATGTCTGCGTTATATCTTCAGTTTCAAGATCGGTTGTTTTTGCTTGCGGCGCCATTTTGAGAGGGACGCACACTTGTCTCCGTTTATACGGCCTATTTTACCTGCAGGGGGGGCAAGATTCGTATCTCCCGCTTTCGGTAATTTTCGCGTTGCCGCTTCTAAACCGTTACGCCTAGCGTTTTGAAACTTTCCTAGAATTGAATGACGCGTGTTTTGTCAAATTTTTGAGAAAAACAAATCGGTCCGGCAGAGGCGGCTCCAGGCTCATGTTTAGGGGAGGTCATTTTGAACGCGGTTGTGCGGCGAATACTTCCTTCGTAGTTTGCGGTGGAATAAAAGCGGCAAAAGCTATGTCACTGCTATATACGTCATGCATACTTGGATTATACATATTTTGGGGCAGAGACGCACTCAGGTACATAAAATGGGAGGCGATATCTCCTCCGTCAAATAAGGCCAACTTCAAATTAGTAAGATAATAAATGGCGTTCCGCACATGGTGCCCCTCCACGTTGTTTACCTGAATCCGCCTATGTGACAATCTGTTACATTTGACAAATTACAGCAACAAATCCCACATGTGACGTTGCCTACCGTCCCTAAACACTCAGGAAACAGCACATAGTTTATGTATAAGAAAATCCATCATTTTTTATCGCCCTGAGTACGCCTATGATTTTTCATTTTTGGTACTTGTCCCGTTTCGTCCATACTAAACGACCATCATGAAATTGGAAAGCTAAAAAACGTTTTCGGGCATGAAAATCGGTCGAATCACTTGGCCACAATGACATTTCAAAAAACACAACAAAAATTTATCGTATTTTGTCCCCCTTGAACCCCCATATTTGAACAAAAAAGCAATTTCGGGACCTCAAAAGCATAACGATTCTTGTCACGACAAATCAAATGGTGTTCGTCCCATCAAAATCGGCCGAGCGGTTCTCGAGATCTCTGGGGGGTGGGGCAGAATCTGCCCCCCATGTAGGTTAACGTAATTCTGGCCGCCCGCTGGGAATAAGGTTAACTCAACGAATATCTGCGCCTATTATTTAAGCAGCTTGTAATTGTTTCCATATTTACAATGAAGTGGAAAATTCGCTAAACAAATGGGGGGTGATCGAATGAAAAATATTGCCATCTGGGTGTCGCTTTTCACCCAAATCGACAAATGTTGGTACACTGCAGTGTCCCAAGATTCCATTTTGGCTTGGGTGTCAGAGTGGAAAATTCTAGCCCTAAAAGACCATGAGAGTGAAGAATGTAGAAAATGGTACGATTTTGATTACTGTTTTGAATAGGAAAAGCAGTGGTTTAATTAAAATCATGTATTTTTAGTCAATATTTATTGATACGGGAATCAATATTACGATTCATAATTTGGGAGTGGAAAATTCATTCCTAAAATGGAGAATGAGAGTGGAAAATTATTCACAGCTGGGTGTCATCTCCCACCCAAATCGACACATTTTGGGACACTGGCCGACACTGAGGCAGGCTAATGTTGTGACGATGCTAAGGTGGAAAATATATGTAACTGGGAACAGGGGGGACAATTTCCTCCCCAGTTACTATGTTTAAATGCCCACTCTCAAAAATAATATCTGCCCTTATCAGATACAATCATGACGCTCAGATGGTGAGTGCAATTTTAATGCAGGACAGATGAGAGATTTCCTTTTGATATGGTCATATGGCCCAGTGACGGTACCCATGCTTACATGTAATATATGTCTTTCTATCTACCTACCGCTTCAAGGCAAAAATAAAAACGAAGAGCTAGCGAGCTGCGAGGTGCCAGTTTCATAATATTTTTATTTTCGGCTTTCTCAAAACCATTCCAGTTAAACTGACGTTAAGTTGTGGGCAATTGGAGAGGACTTCCCATCAATGCTTAGCATTGGTGAAGGGTAGGTACCCTTCACCAAAGAGATACGCTGCTAGTTGCTACACCCATGCCCGGATATATACAAATGGGATAGGATATGTGAAATATCATAATATGGACCATAGTAGAAGTACGCTGGTATTTGTTCATCGCACTCAGTCTTTATTATGTATATCGGCCATCAACGCTCCTGGCCTCGTGGCATATCGCAGATGGAGCTCCTCTCTGAAAAAAGAGAGTGTCGCACTAAAAGTGTTGATGCTGAGCGTGCCCCCACTGAGTGGAATGCTGTGTTCGCTGTCACCTAATGCCAATAGCGGTTCTTCCATTGAGACAGATGAAGGCAGTGCCTTCCCTAAATTTGCCAAACATATATATCATGGTGTGTCAAACGTGGTCTTAGCGACCGGCGGCCGGCCGCCCGGGCGGGACCACCGCCATAGGGAATTCGACCGCTTAAAGGGAGTGTGCCTACTCTTTTGAAATGTCAAATATACTTTTCTTACGGTAAGAAGCTATTGCTTTGATTATTGGGTTTCTACGATATATATATTCACGTCTGAAGCCTCCTTCTAGTTGAAAATTGTTTCTACGTTATGTATTTGCGGTCTGCATCTTGTTTGTTTCAAAACTCATAAACGATCGTCACTATAAACAGAGTAAGCGAATATGTTACCTATCAATGGCGCACTAAAGACGATAAACAATATTCTTTTTTATGTAGCTAATGTATATGGTTGGGGGTTGTTTACAGTGATCGATGTCTGTTCGGCACTGTTAGGTCATTTTCGTTCACAGGTGTATTGTTGTTATATGTTTGTACGATGGACTAAATTTTCGAGAATATGTAATGTGTTTTTCAGACTAGTGTCGTAAACTACACTCCATCATGTTATCCTAAGTTTGCAGTTAGGACACACTACCTTTAAGTCAGGTTTTCAGTTTGATTGTCAGCAACTGATGTGATCTTGTGGCAAATATGTTACTCTGGAATCAGAGAGGAAGACAAATGAATCAACCGTGCTGCTTGCAAGGTTCTCTTTGAACTGTGTCCGCGTTTTTTGTGTTAATCCGACATGTTCCTCCTAGTTTTACTTTGTTAATCGCTGAATAATCTGGTCTCTGAAGCGGGACCTAGCCGCATATTTCATTGTCGTATAGCATCCAAAAGCATATTTGAGTTAATCAAATATGTTCTGGTGGTGCGGTGCGCGAGCAAAGCCGATACCCGAAAGCAACATCTTTATCTACGTCCCGTTACATTCCGTTCAAAACTGTGCCCGCGTTGTAACGTTTAATTCCAAATCCGTGGCATAACAATGTGAAACAAGCTGCATGATGCCTCACTTGACGGAGCATTAATTTGGCGACGCATTTTTAGTCACTCAAATGTAGTCAAATTCTCATGTTTATTTGTCAGATATGCTTTGGGCAGCTTACATACACTCATACATATATAATGATCTAGTTGAAGTTTACTCAAGTAGGAAACTATATCTGGTAGTAAAGTGCCATCTGTTGGTCAGGAGTTGTACTAACTCCCGGTCGTTACGACTGTGTTTGACACACCATGTAGTGTAATCTTATTTGCCCTCTTTTGTAATAACTTTATTAGGGATATAAGGAAATACCTGCATATTTAGTAGAGAGAACGACTTTCCAAGCAGCTAAAACGCGCCTCATTTTCATGTGATTTCAATATTTTTAGTGGTTTCGATAGGCCCAAATCAACCAAGCTATTGTCAAATCAGCCTAGCTAATAGCCGTTTTCACGAAGGATTCAATGTTACCCGGTAGCACCTGGTAGTACCCGGTAATATATGCTCATGAATTTGATTATACAAAGAAAACGAACGGGAAATTTCGCATTGTAAGAGCAGATAATTGTACATTAATTCATAAAGTTTCAATCGATAGCAAACATATCTGTGAACAACCGTGTTCTTAGACTCAATTACCCAAAACGCATGATATATTACCGGTACTACCGGGTACTACCGGGTAAACACTTTTTACCCCTTTACCCGGTGAGCAGGGCGGACCGTGTCCAGGTATGTCGGGCACGTACAACTTTAGTCTCTAAATTCTGCCGGTCAACAAGCATTGCGTTATTGGGTGGTGAGATTAGGACCAGTGCAACAAGCTCTGCTTAGCGCGGGTCCTGATCTCGGAAAGCCATCCATACCAAAAAATCGGACTAAACTTACTTTAAAAAATGTGTAAGATAACCCATAAAACATGTGTCGCATGACTTCTTGCCAGTGGTGACCTGATTGACCTGATTTTGACCTTGACCTTTACTCACAATTTCACTTTTGCTTATACGGAAGATGCATCATACCTTTGAGAGCACCTTGTGCGATAATAGTCTCAATCTAAGGCTTTGAATGGAAAGTATGGCCCAAAAACTCGAATATTTCGAGACATTTTGACTTTGACCTGACTGTGACATGACATGTGACCTTATTTGACAATTTTTGCGTGTTCTCAGAGTAGACTTGTGAATGATTCAAATTGTCCATGAATGATTCAATCATGAATTCCTACCGGCAATTATGAATGATTCAATCATGATTCAAATCACTCAACATTACAACTAGTGAATGAATTCACAGCGATTCACAGGCTTAGGTGAACCAATCATGAATGAATTAAGATTAATGAATCATTCATTGGATGATTCAATCAGCAATTATTAAGCAAATGAGTATAGTGCAATACAACAGAGCATATATTCGAAATAAGGGTGTTTAAGCGACCAATATGAAGGTTCTGAAAGGGATCATTGCATAGTTGACTCAGTCTATTCCCCATTATGAGGGTGGGCTATCGTTTGTATAGTTTCTGCTGTCCCCAAAAAAATGAATTTAATTGTGCTATGAATCATTCAATCACCTTTTTGTATTTG
Organism: Semibalanus balanoides; assembly: GCA_014673585.1. Lineage (NCBI taxonomy): Eukaryota > Metazoa > Arthropoda > Thecostraca > Balanomorpha > Balanidae > Semibalanus > Semibalanus balanoides. The sequence continues at coordinate 34,782 of VOPJ01013138.1, read as the reverse complement.
CATGAATGATTCAATCAATGATTCTTTTAAGCATTCACGAGTAGGTGAACCGATTCATGAATGATTCACGTGAAATAAGAATGATTCAATCAAAAAGAATGATTCAATCAGCATCATTCACAAGTCTGCTTTAGAGTGGTCTCAATGAGACATTTTTATTGCCGACTTGCGCGTCTCGCTGCGGATATTGGTTCGGAAGATAACGAGGGGGCGAACAACGCCCCCCCTCCCCACACCCACCCACCCAATGGCGTTCAACTGAGACCCCAGCCAATGCCGGGCTCACTAACACGCGTAGAAATTGAGATGAAGGAGGGTACTGAAAGTTTGATGACGATACTGTCGGTGGTTTAGGAGATATGGTTAACTAACGGGAGGGGAAAGCAGACCCCAGTAACTCGCGGGATAAGCAAGATGGCGTATGCTTTGGGCCACGGGGGCCATGCCCCCTTCCCACCTAAGCGAAATACCAATTAATAGCTAGATAAAATATGATTCTTCAGAAAAAACCGACTCTACCCCCCCCCCCCCCCGGTCAGCAGCCATATAGGCTGAGGAACAAAATGATATTTTTCCCGAAGTGGCCCACCGTTAGAGAAATCCTGGCCACGTGCCTGGCGTCTCCCTGTCCAGTGCCCATTTTTCTCCGAAGTCCATCGGCACGCGGTCTTGTTGATTGGCGAAATTTAACGGAAATGGCAATAAATTTGTCATCAGTTGAGCCGACAACAGACGAGATCACCCAGGCATCGTAAATCATGTGGCAAAGACGCCATATTGGTTGAGAATGGCTGGTGACTGGTCCTTGACTCGGTGTGCTCTAACAACAGCTTACCGACTTCTATAAGTTTGTGTGCGAGTTATGTAAGCAACAGCCGTTTTCACGAAGGATTATATGTGTGAAAAGTTGTAATATAATGTTGTGTAAAGTTTCGACGCTCCATTCCTAACTACCTAACTTTTGCATGCGGTTTTGTCTAGAGATGTCCTTCAGATTCGTGTAATATTTTGATAAGAATATGTTGACAGCATATAATAAGTTGACACAATTGTGGTTTGGTGATAATAAGCGAGATAAGCATTGGGAGGTGCGCTGTGATGCTGTATCTCCAACGGCTGAGTCTTGCTATGTTTAACTCAGCAAATGGACTCTAGAGACATATTTCTTTAAAAACAGCCAATTTTGCATAATAAGCTTGTTATGAGCTCAATAAATGTTTCCGAACGATTGAATAGTGATAAAATCGCCTATATCATAAATGTATTTTTTATAATGTAAAATGTACTAAGACTTGTATGGCCAAACTTAAAAAAAAAAAAAATCCAGCGCAATAATCTTTCGTGAAAACAGCTAATATGAATGAAACTCATGTTCTTTAAAATGAAAACTCACTTGAAATGTCAGAAAAAAACGCCTCTGTCAGAATGTAATGACTCTGTTAAAAATATGTGCATTGCATACCCTACCGAATTCGTAGCCTTTATTCATATTTTAAATTAATTATTCAGTAGGTATTCACATAAAGTCCTGGAATGTCCGTGATGATAAGCGCTTATAAACAAAACTTAAATAATTAATTCCATCACGTTTTGCCACAACTTCCTTTCCCGACGTGAATTTTCAGGGACCAGTGATTGACTCTATGCATTACATCCTGTGAAAAGTCGCACATATCCAGAGTTATCTCATCCCATTCTGCTCTGATACAATTCCCTCCACCTCACAGCGGAGGCTAGTGAACTCTAAAGCTGAGTTATCCGGGCGCTCTCGTGGCAATGCCCTCGTTATTTACCAACTGTGGCGCTGTATCTCCACTCAGCAGTCTACTCGTATCTCCACTCACCAGTCGGCCCACACGCTGGCTGCGCGGCGCGGCAGATCCGCCAGCGTTCTGGCTCGACCCGGCCTCCGACCTGGCAGTGTCTCGCGGCGGGAGTGTTCTACAGGTGTTCTATAGGTGTTATGTGGGTGTTTCTATCGTGTTCTATATACCTTGCAGCCTCATCCCTGTATACCAGCCGCTGGTGGCCATAGCCGGGACGCATTTTTAGTAGGCGGAATGTTGATTTGTAACATGTCTGACACAGTCTTCGGTTTGTTGCCCAACAGAAGACCCCGGTGCCGCCTTCGAAGATATTCACGCCCGCACACGACGAGCCGATCATGCCGCAGAAGAAAAGTAAGACGCGTGCGCCGTGTGGTGAATGCAAATGTAGAAGGGATTAGTTTGTGCATGTAATTCAATTTAGTTCAGCCTTGCGTGATAGCTGCACTTAGGATAAAGCAAGTACTGGTGGCGAGCCTCATGTCAGCTAAATTCTTTCCTACGTTTACTTACAGCTAAAAGGTAACTTTGTCATGATAACGTCAGTTTGATTGACGTTATATTTAGGGTTTCTTATTATAATTAATATATATATATATATATATATTAATATAATATAAATAATATATATAATATAATTATGATATGTTAATATATATATAATATATAGTGTATATATATAGTATATAATAGTATGTATATACTATATATATATTATTGCTGTCATTATTTTGCCCAAGTGCTGGCGACATAACGACATGCATCAGGCATGAAGTTACATTCAGAAGATTGCGAATGGAATTCTGGCATTTTATAGTCGAATGATTCGCATAATGTGGCGGGCTCAGAATATAATTTTAAGCCGAGTTGATGGCCTGTACTCAGAATTCCTAACCCAGCATGAAATACCAGTTTGTCAGATAGTTTTACTCCGGCTTAACGCCTGATTAAATAGGTTTCTAACCAGCGCTATTAAATAGGTTTCTAACCAGTCCGCTCCACTGGCAAATTTATCTGTATGATTTTTGTTTTACATTTCCCGTTAAAGTACTCTAGTGCCACCTATCGTATGTGCTGGCTGCGCCACCTACCAGCGCCACCTCATATTTGCTTGCTGTTCGGCGTACTTGTAGTTAAAGTTTCGCTAACAGATGACGTTTACTACGATAAAATAAAATCATGCTATTTTTATAAACACAGGCATTATCTTAACTTGTATGAAGACTGTGTGATGTTGGGAAATGAGGGGCACATGCATACACACATAGATGTTGTCATGCGATCTGCAAAATTAATTTCTTAGATAATCTGCTATGCTAATGTGTCAAAACTTAATAACATTTCGAATCAATAAAATGTTTTAAGGACAAAATTGGGTGTGGACAAAAAGACAGACAGGCAGATATTGTTTAAATAGTAAGTTAGATATCGCGCACTATGTTGTGACATTATTTTGTCTTGACAGCATCTTCAGCCGACGATTGTGCGAAGCCGACAGTTCTTAAAGTTGTTTGTTCAACCATAATTTTATTGTCACTATAATGCAGTAATGGTTTGATTTTGCACATTGATCTTTATTGATACAGCTGCTCACAGTGAAGTGTCGAGACAAATTACAATTTATCATGTAGCAATGCCCGTCATTGAAATCTAATCAGCTTGGCTTCAGACGATTAATCTCGAAGGAAATCACACAGATATTTGGAACGCGCAAGTATTTTCAGCCCTTCCTTAGTTTACGTAATAATACACGAAAGCGGGCGATATCGCACATAAATAAGAAAACACGTGCTGTTTAACACACAGCAACTAACAATGTTTCGACTATGACGTCTCCGTTTTCTCTCGGCAGAGACCATGTTCGTGGACTCGGCCTTCTTCTCGTCCAAGGTGCACCCGACGTGGGAGCAGCAGGTGGAGATGGCCAAGCGGATCTCGAACTCGCTCAGCGACGCCAGCAACAAACAGTCCAAGGGACAGTCGATGTACGAGCGGCGCAAGAAACGCAGCGTTGCCTGGGGGTGAGGGAGTTGACGAGCGTGAGGGAGTTGACGAGGGGTGCATGGTGAGTTGGCCGCGGGCGAGGGAGTTGCCCGGGGTGAGGGAGTTCCCCGGGGGTGGCCGGGGCGAGGGAGTTGCCCGGGGTGAGGGAGTTGCCCGGGGTGAGGGAGTTGCCCGGGGTGAGGGAGTTGGCCGGGGGCGAGGGAGTTGGCCGGGGGCGAGGGAGTTGGCCGGGGGCGAGGGAGTTGCCCGGGGGCGAGGGAGTTGGCCGGGGGCGAGGGAGTTGGCCGGGGGCGAGGGAGTTGCCCGGGAGTGAGGAAGTTGACGAGCGTGAGGGAGTTGACAAGGGGTGCATGGCAAGTTGGCCGGGATGGGAGTTGCCCGTGGAGTGAGGAAGTTGACGAGCGTGAGGGAGTTGACGAGGGGTGCATGGCAAGTTGGCCGGGATGGGAGTTGGCCGGGGAGTGTGGGAGTTGGCCAATGGTGGTGGTTAGTGGTAAGCTACCGGAACCGAATGTGGTGGTAAGTTGAAGAGAGGATAGATTCACGAGAGTGGTTAGCTGATTTTAGGGTCGTGGTAAAATAATGAGGGTCGCAACTCATTGAGGAACTCATAGGGAAAGCATGGGAAGTTATTTAGGGTGGTGACAAGTTAACGTGGGATGCAAGTTAATGGGGGTGACTGGTGATTGTGGGTGATTGAGTGATGGTTATTGAGTGTTATTGAGTGGGTTATTGAGTGATGGTAAACTTCCCAGGGACGGAGGTGCCGAGATTGGGAAAGGTGAAACGATATGACATTTTAGATACATAGCTGCAAAATTGGAAAATGTTATAAGAAATCGCTTATTTACATCAATGCTAAATTTATTATTTTCAACTGCATACAAGATAATTGCATGCGGAAGTTAAAGTGCTTGTCAAATAGAGGTTCTGTCGGCACGACATTGCTTTCACTTTTTTTGCAAAAATGAAAAGCATCATTTGCAAATAACCTTAATGTTTGGACAAAATATAAAGCACCCTGCGGTACATGCTATAACTTCATGGCTTCGTATAGGTAGGTATGTGAACTATCGCCAGTGTTTCGGGTGTAGACTGTTCGCCTTATTCGCAGATGCCGAAGTCACACAACAAGAGACGATAGAATCACATGGTATGGCAGTTAAGTTTAGGCTGTAGCCTGGTTACGATAAATAACACACTGACGCATAAGTGGCAGCAATGCCAGCATCTTGAAAGTCATTCACCATGAATCGGATTGGATGGTTAACAGTAAACTCAATTGGTGATCAGGGTGCAAGGTTCCCAAAACCGGAAACTTAAGGGAATGTAATATTTTACCTTTTTGAGTTTACTATTTACCATCTAATCCAAAGCCTATTTCATTTACTCTTTTGAACCATTTTGAAATGTTTTTGATAATTGTTGGATGCGTTTGATATTACATTGTTCCCTCGTACGTCAAAAAAAAGTAGATAGTTGTTATAAGTTTCTCTTTTTTACCTTCGTGACGTCAAAAATACCACTAATGAATCAATCTTCATATGGTATAGTAGTTAACTAACTATTATAGGTATTCAAATTAGATAGTTTTGTAAAGGATATGCTAATCTGTATCGTATGTGCGCTTTACAAGATATGTTACAACGTCGACCACATTCGTACTCCCGTGTCCAGAAGACAACAAAAACATTCGCAATGCAAGGAAATGAACACAGGTTACTAATTCAGAAGGTTACTAATCGACAATAATCATAATAATCATGTTATAATAAATACTGCATAGCTGCACCTAACAACCAATAGATTGGTCAAGTCACACGATCATCTGAGTTTTGGTATCGACTACAGTAGCCCTATGAGGTGGGTGATTTGGTCATGACCTTGGCAGCGGGTGGACTTTATATCGTTTGGAGGGGAGCCGAGCCCCCCCCCCCAATGATGTCAGATTTTAACATTAGGCCTATGGCGTTGCATGGTAAGAACCGAATTAAAATATATAAAATTAACATTAGGGCCCCCCGAGCGATTTCATAAAGTTCCGCTTGTGGCTTAGATCAAAATCTGTTGACTATGAAAGGCTTCGCTGTGGAGCAAATTATGCCGACGAAAGCTATAAACTGTATCTTTTCACACTAGTTAAATATTATAACTATATGGTGTTAATATTTTTCCTGATTTTGTATACAGCTCTATCCAATGGTGATAGACAAATATTATCGGGACAGTGGTTTCAAAGCTATTAGCTTTCGAAAAAGCGTCTGTACGGCCGTGTCGGGCAGGGTCAAATGCAAATTTGTATGATGAGTTTACATGAAATTCCACGGTCGCCTGGCACCCACTCGGTATTCAGATCAGCAGCCCTTTATAATCCCGGAAGCAGAGGATCGGCCTCAACCAAATGTCTAGTTCACACAAAGAAGGGAAATTGCACTGCCTTCTCTGTGCTCCGTTTTGGCCTCTTCGTCTTCATGTCTCACGAAGTGGAAATAAATAAATAGACCAACGTCAAGCTGGCAAGTGGTCAATTCGCTCAGTTAACACTGAGCTGTCTGCCACAGCCAGTTCAAAGCCCGGAACCGCGCCACGGCGAGCTTGTGGCTCAAATTAGAGCATGCGATGTGTTGCCATGGATGTAGGTAATCATTCCTTCAGATCGTTAATACCACGATCACAAGTGATCATTAACTTTGTGTTTTGTTCAACAAGGTTTTTCCTTCATCGGCAGTTCGACTATTCAAGTTGCATTGATAGAAGAACCTGCATCTAGTCCTCAACAAGCGGAAACATGTTTACGTCCACTAGCGATAATATTGTAACCGCAGGTGGTTAATTTGTGTTTGTCCACAACAAAATCAAATCCACAGGCAGACATTTCACAGTCAATCAAATATTAACTAGGCTCACATCTTTCGCCGTATATTCACAATCAGTCGATCCACAGAAGATTCACAGTCAATTTACCGGATGTTCCCAGTCTGCTGCATCCACAGGTGACTCACGTACTGTTCGATGGCAATTCAGTCACTCAAACAACATGTAATTCAAACATCCATCACGGTACATATAGGTACGGTACGTTTCAACTAACAAGGTTGAAAGTCAGTTTAGTGGCATTGTGTAGCCAGTCTGTCGACAGATACAGTCAATTCACCGGACATATAACAGTTCGATCCACGAGCAGTTCGCCCTGTCCACTATGTATTCACAAACTGTACAGTGTACGCTGAATATCCACAATTTTCCACTGGAGATCACATTTACACAATAACCTGTTAACTGAACATTCACAGTCTGTTCACTGAACATTCACAGTCTGTTCAACTGGAAACATGGAGAGTCTGTTTACCTGGACATTCTACAGTCTGTTCACTGGACATTCACGAGTAGTGTTCACTGAAACATTCGCAGTTCTGTTCACTGGACAATTCACAGGTCTGGTTCACTGGACATTCACAGTTCTGTTGTGTCACTGATGCATTGCACAGTCTTGTTCACTGAACATTCGCAGGTCTGTTACTGCATGTCACAGTCGTGTTTCACGAACATATGCCACACAGTGCAGTGTTCACTGGACATTGCAGATCTGGCTTCACTGGACACATCAAGTCTGTTCACTGACATTACACAAGAGAGAGTTCACTGAACATTCACAGTCTGTGTTCACTGAACAAATTAACAGTGCTGTTCACTGGACTTTCACCAGTCACTGTTCACTGAAGCATTCGCAGTCATGTTCATCCTGAACATTCACACGTCTGTTCACGCTGAACATTCACAATCTGTTCACTGGTGACAATAACACAGTCTGGTCTCACATGACATTCGCAGAACGCTGTTCACTGGACTTCGCAGTCTGTTTGCACTGAACATTCACGTCTGTTCACTGGACATTCACAGTCAGTTCACTGAACATTCACAAGTAATGTTCACTGAACATTCAGCAGTCTGTTCATTGTACATTCACAGTCTGTTCACTGAACATTCACGTCTGTTCACTGGACATCGCATGTCTGTTCAGCGTGAACATTCACAGTCTGGGTTCACTGACATTCGCAGTCTGTTCACTGAACATTCGCAGTCTGTTCACTGGACATTCGCAGTCTGTTCACTGGACATTCACAGTCAGTTCGATCGGCAGGTGGTTCGGGAGCAGAGGACGGGAGCGAGTCTCCACATGTACCGGTAAGTTAAACTGTGACGATTATCGCCCAAGCATGCTCTATCTCACCCCACTTTTCATTTATAAACAGCTCTACAATCTGGTCCTGCATCATTTGCATATATTTGTGCTGCTCAAACAGCAAATTTGGTCGAAATTCTGCGCAAGGGCAATTATACATGATCATTTGTTTAGCCAAATATGTTTTCATTAATAAATTTGCGTAAATAGGTAATAATACAACTAAAAATAGCCAATAGTGCTTTTAAGTGTGACGTCGAGGTTCCAACAGCTGACTGCGCTAGATATAGGGGATTCACTTTGAGCCTCAATTCTGATACTGACTTCTGACGCCCAACAAATATGTTATGAAGTAAAACAAGATGCATATCTTCATTTTGATCCATTTTATCTGCATTGATGCTAGGGAGTTATAAAAAAATGAATAACGATGTGCGTGTGTTGTGTCCATTTTCACAGAAGGACAAGCCGCTGCTGCAACTGCTGATGAACCCTCACGGCCATGTGTACGATCTGAACGAGCTGAAGAAGCAGGGTTGGAACATCGATAGCAAGGTAAAGCACTCTTCATCTCACTTAACTGCCACTCTACTGGAGCATAAAGTGATGGTCGCATACATAGCCTTTCGCTTCGCATTAGTAGAATGCGTCAATCTGCCAGTCAGTTGGTTAACGGACTGATCCCACAGGCGGGCTATCATAGCATATAGTCTAAAATAATTATCATATATTTACCGAGATGAGGTAGAGAAAATATGACACAATAACATACATGATAATATGGCGAATGGCGATAGCATGATAATAAGATAAAAGAGGTCGAGTCGGTGCATATTCGCACAATGGAATAAAAGCTGTATTGTGTGCTAGCTTGTTTTGCGGCGTATGCAATATCCGTTAGCAATATTCGCCTCGGTTAATGGTGAGCTTATCCTGAGCATTCAGCTGTTTTCCTTTATGTGTAGAATCTGGTACAATGTGCTAGAGTGAAGATTGTTCTTCGCGAATTACAACGAATTGCTCTCTGGAGAGGGGCTATTATGAGGATAAAGCACATGCGTACCATTGATGTAGTCTTAGGTTATTGGCCACTATGGGCATTGGGCATAAAACGCACAAAGCTAAAACACATAAAGCACATAATTCACAATGAACATATCCCAGCCAGCAATATATGTAACCTTATCTCATTGGCCAAGCCTTGGCTAAAGGCGATATATGTTGAAAGACTTCAACGCCCAAGGCCTGACAAGTTATATTGCATTTCCGTGACTGAATCACTCACATTTTTTTTATAAATAGTCCGAATGTTTTGCATGGATGGCTTTCCAAGGTCAGGACCCGCGCTAAGCAGAGCTTGTCGCGCAGGTCCTGACCTCGCCACCCGGTCGCGCAGTTTCTGTTGGCCAGCAGAATTTTTAGACGAAAGTTGTACTGTTCGTCATACCTGGACACGGTCCACCCCGCTCACTAACGCCACCTGGCCTTCGAGTGCGACTGCTGCCACCGGCCGCAGGCCATCCCAGTCAGGAGCAAATAGCGAGCGCCGAAGCGACTCGAACCCGGGCTGCCACTTCCGGGATAGGTCAGAAGTCCAGCGCTCTCCCACTGAGCTACTGGGGCGGTTTTGTTTATTTATTTAACTGTTTCTTTGCCTGTTAATGTTAATGTAATTGACCTATTGCTTTAAACCCGCGACGGGGCGGGGGGTGTTTAGACACCCCCTCAGGTTTTTTCCTGGAATATCGGGAAAACGGCGGCGCGTAGCGCCGCCAAATTTTCAGTACCTGTTCATTCATCTTTTATACAGCTTTCGATATTGTTTGACAATAGGTCATGTCAGGTAAGGTCACTAGGCTAGGTCATGTGACCCCACCTCCAAAAAGGTTTGCGGTTCCACCAAAGCCACAGTTTTAAGCGGATCGGTTTCGTACTTACAGGATTTCATAAAAACATGATTACCTAAAGTACGTATATCACGTTTTTTATACATCGGTTACCTAAAGTCAGGCCAATTTCCTGACCTCCCCATTATAAGTGAACGGGAAAATAAACAAATGCTTCCTATTCTGATAATATGCATTGGATCAGGCTGATTCTTTCAGAATCATGATATATTTTAGCTATCTGGATGACCTAGGTTGCGATGTTCCCCGTCAGAGATTCCTCTTACAAGGTCATATGAGGTCTCTGAGGCCATCAGCAATTGATTCCTAAGTAACTCTTGAATAGGATAAAGATAAGATTTAGGGACGATACCACTGTCTTTGTATCGTCTGGCCGCGTCGCGACATATGCATCATGACCTATCTGGGTCACCAAACGACCTGACCTAGGTCAAATTCTTGAAGTTGACCTTACGAGTCATCATCTATATGTTTCAACAGCTTCTTGACCGAGAGAATACGATAGTGTTAAATTATACTTTTTTCCTCGTCATTTTCAGATCAAAATGCTATTTCAGGAAAAAAACATATTTTTACCAAAACTGCTTTTTGGACCTTTGATGACCTCTGAAGCCCTCACACACCACTCCGTTTACTCTGAAGGCTCAATTTGAAGGACAAAATTTGCATTTAAATTGAAATAGCCATCTATTGCATCTTTAATCGTTTGCTCCTAGCTATCATAGTTTCTGAGATAATTGGGGGTATCGGAGCTATGTCCTAAATCTGGAAAATCTGACCTTTGATGACCTCTGGTGATCCTAGTATTGACCTGAGAAAATTGTTTACCAAAATAGTTTCCGAATCCCTTTTGTCGAGCTCTCGGAGAGTATTTTGGGTTTATGTCTAGGTATCATAGGAGCCGAGTTAGAAGGGCGGTGTCGAAACACCCCCGGCCCGAGGAAGGTGGCGCCGAGCACCGGCCCGGCGCGGGTTAAGCAATCTCCAACCAAAACGACTTATGTATTTTTAGATAAATCCCTGATCAAAGGGATTCACGTGTGTTCTAGACATTCCTGATCAAAACTTACATTTGTCTAGAGACCTATCTGACCTTGTCTCTGTTTTGTTTCAAGGGCGGCCTGTCGCCAGAAATCTGCTCTGATCTCATCAGAGACCTGAATTCACCCACCGGGAAGGGTAAGTACGGGTGCAGTCCCTATCAGAGCTCTCGCAAAGGACTTGGCACCTGTGTGTCCACGATTCCACCATCATTGACAGTGTAACTTAGCATGCAAAAGAGGTTGACATGCCTCAAAACCCGAATCAATGGCGCTAATGGGTTATCTGTATATGACATACATAGTAGATGACATCAATTAAATGTCTTAAATAATTGTGTCCTAGAGCAGCACTGAGCTAGCACTGATTATAAGCAAGATATTAAATATCCAAAGAACCTACTAATCACATCGTACCTGATACCTACACCTACCCACTGAATACAAAATCCAACACATATAGGTACATGTAAAATGCGAGTTTTTGCAAATAAATTATTCTCACCCATTGCAAAATATTCTAGTATGCATCACATTCACCAAGTCCGTGTCACTTGCTGCTTTGTTTATATACCTCGCAGTTAACATTTTGCCTCACAATCCATGTAATTTATCACCTTTTTATTTGCCTTGTCATTATGTGTATAGAATGAACAATTCGTGATTACAAACGAGCGCGAAGTGCTCGCTCGCCCTTTCGTGGTAAGAGAAGACAAGTCACCCACAGACACCCGAGAAGTGCGTGCTCAATTGGTATGGACACACATTCAGAATTAGCTTATTTGGTGATTTTTTGGAAAATGTCAGGTTCAAGGTCAGCTTCACATAAGGTCACTATTGCAAACATTATACGAAAGTCATGCAACACATGTTGTAGTACATTTTACGGTTAGAACTTGGAAATTGGTGCTCATTTTACAACCTGACTTTTAACCGCGCGGCGTGGGGGAGGGTAATATTACCCCCCCTCCTGTTATTTCGCAATAACTTGAAAACGTTACAGATAACGACGTCCAAAGTTCAGTACCTCATTATCCAAGCAGATTCTCCATTTGACGTCTCCTCAAAAAAAAATCTAAAAAAACTGTCGAAACTCTTGGGAGCTAATGGACGTTTTTGATGACGTCATGCATTGCCATTTTGGTTGAATAAACGATAAATGTTTGATGCAATACGTAGAAAACATGCTTCTAAAGCAAAATCGAAAACGCAGACTGAATAAGAAGGAATTTTAATTTTCGTTACAATATGGAAATTTTGGATTTTTCCGAAGTTTTGGTTTTGAACCCCCAAAATCCAAAAAAAAAATGAATTTTTTTCAGACAAATTTCCAAAAAATTGAAAATTTGTAGGTATCTTAAACGGAAAGAAATAATTAGAACCAAGTGTATGAATAAACCAGGACCAAATTTCAAAGTAATAGCTTCATTTTTTCAGTGTCTGATTGCTCTCCAAGCTATAAGAGGTAATGGACGTCATTTTTCAAATAACGTGTTTTATTTTTATCTGATACAGATATATAAATGTTCATTTCTGTGTTTATGAGACAAACTAACTAGAACATGCATTGTTTATTCATATTAAGTCAGTTTTTCAGTTTTGACCTAGATGACCTGATTGACCTGACCTTGACGGGTTCAAGTTTTGAAAAATGACTGTTTCTATCGATTCTTTACGTGCAAAATAACCCTAAAAACATGTGTCACAAGGGCTTTATTTGAACCTCTTCGTGACAGTGACCTGTGACTGACCTTGACCTTGACATTTGCATGCATTCACTTTTACTTAAATGAATAGATGTATTACAACCTTGGAGAGCTTTATGCTCAGCGATTGACATGCTTCTTAATCAAAGAGTTTCACAATTGAAAGTATGAACCAGGATTAAACTCAATTAACTGGAACTTTCAGTCGCTAATCGAACCTGCACCGCGTGTGAGACGAACCTTCATTGACCTTGTGTACGCTCTAAACTTGTGAAAAAAAACATTTCGGGTATAGCATTCTGAATTCGTTTCAATTTGAGAGCTCTCTCGGAAGCCGCACGCCTTGCGACGTCTCAGACTGGCGGTTATTGGTTCGGAGATAGAGGGGGCGGTAATATTTTACCCCCCTTACGCCGCGCGTTCGGCTGAGAGACCCCTACGCCGCGCGGGTTTAATTAACTGTAACGTGAAGTTAAAGGGCAATGTTAAAGCGTGCAAATCTCATGTCACAAAAGGTCAAATTTGATTGAATAATACAATAAATCAATACATTTTTCTAGACCGGTTTTGTCTCAAAGAATACAGTGCTGCTCTTTATTTGTTTGTATCTGGTTCCAAAAAGGACAAGAAACAATGTACATTTCATAAACTTTAACGTTCACGAGTTACCGGTACTTAATAGATGTTATCCCATCATCCAGTCAAAACACAGATTAATTATTGAAATTCGGTATGGTGAGTGAACATGTATAGTTATTTTACAATTTATTCCGTTTTTAATTATCTTTAAAAGTTTGACTTTGTTGTATTATTTTGTTTCTCTTAAAAAAAGTATATTATTGAGATTTTTTTGTGATCAAAATCACTTTTTTCTCACAAATATGAGATTTCCATGTTGTAGCCCTGACATTTCTAATCTGTTTTCACGGTTCGTGATTCCATTTTGTCTTCTACAAGGCAATTATGTACGGTCTCTAAAGTGTTTAGCTGATTTTTTGGTGTCAAAATCGGTGTAGTGACGTCATTAACTTAGCTTTATCTAAAAAATATATGACGAAACTAAAAAAAAAATGTAAGGTGCGAAAAAAGATGGCCCGGTTCAGGTACTAGAAGTTTTGGCGTTGATTAGCTGATTATTTTCGTGCGACTTTCAGATATTTCCTCAGGGGGCTAAAAAAGCCCCCCAGTGGACTCGGCGGGTTAAGTGCAAAATATGATAAAAAAGACAACTAAAATGTCACGGAAATCAAGTGTTCAGCATAGGCACTACAACACACGGGCCTCTCTATGTAGTACTACTCTGCATTATCTCTATGACTAAACCCAAGTTCAGACAGATTGGTTTGGATCTGCCTCAATTTTGCGAAACGCGCTGCAATTGTCGAAAGATTGCGCGTCCGCCCGCTGTTGCCAGATTTTACGCTGATTCCAGATCGGCCGAACGGCTTGGTAGGATTTATTTTCTCCCGCTCCGCTCGCCCGTTCCGCTCCCGGTCCGAACCGGCCTTTACTGTTATTTATCTCTCTTATTACCCTGGCGTGCAGATTTTCGTCAAGAGAAAAATGCCCAGCATTTCGTGCTAATTGCTTCCCCGTCCCTCAGGTGCGCAGATCTTCGCCAAGCGGAAGAAGCGGGCGGAGAAGTGGGTGGTGGATGAGGAGCACCGCGAGGCGCGCAAGGCCGAGGAGTCCCAGGTGGACGCCGCCTCGCAGCAGAAGCCCAGGGCGCCACAGATGCCGCAGATGGCGCAGCCGGCGCCGGCCGCGCCGCAGACATCAGCCTTCCAGCAGTAAGTGGCGGTCGGCCGTCGGCTACTCTTATAGATTGCAAAAGCTGGACCGAAAGGCTATTCAACGGAAGCGAATTACTAATCTTATGTAAAGGGACACTGCCACCTTCCCAAAAGTTCTCAAATGTACGCCGCTTGTGGTGCTTAATATGAAGTAATGGACTAGTTGCAGGTTGTTTGGCGAATATGTGCCAGTTGCGACGTCAAAACTCTTTTGCTCACTAGCGGTCCCTGGCGGCCAACTGCTGCCGGAAATAAACCAGGGGTGGTAAAATTGCTTTGGGTGGCCCCGACTAGGCGTGGCACATACAAAAATGAACACCCGCCCAGCTGGGTAATTTTGATGTATTCCCAGCTGAGCTATATTAATTATTAAATTATGAGCATTCGGATCGGCGCCTGTCGCCAGCGCCACCTGTTAAAGGATAACGACACTGGTGAGCAATATAGGTGTCGGCTCACACCAGCCGTCTGATGGCGTCATTTATATAACCCAATTCACATTGCATACAGGGCAATTTAGCCTATACATTATAGGCATTTTTAAGACAAATCAAACCAGAATACTACACGTGCTTCACTTAATAGATCACCCATGCTCACAGTTCACAGAACAGTCAACAATCACCTTCCTCTTCGTTTGGGCAGGATTAATTCCTCACCGAAATGTTTGAGCTTATCACCGAACAATCGACCACTTTCTTGTTGACTTCCATCTTAAAGGCATTCACGAACTTCTTCTTTATAGTACTTACGCTTTTATCATAACCTAACCTAACCTAACCACACCTAAATTAATCTCACCTAAACACACCTTACCTAACTTTACCCTTAGAGCCATTTCAAATATCTATGAAATATTCTATCGTCCATAATTCTCAATATATTGCTACATTTCGGTGAGTGTAAATCATTTTCGGTGATATATAAGTTAGGTATTTCCGGTTGATAGGATTAATTTATTTCTACTTTTGTTGTCATACAATACAAATTACCTATATACATGCGCCATAAATGGACGAATTTGCCAAATACCGCTGGAATACGTTATACTGAATTGCCCGCCGATTTTCTACTATTTATAGTTATAATTCTTCAAAGTCCGCTGGTTAAAAACACTAAAAATTCCCTGACCGGTCAGTAGAATCCTATGATAAAAAATACACAAGGGAACTGGGTCCCGTGTCTGGGCTCCGGGGACAATAAGTCCCTACTTACTTACTAGATAACTGGTATACCTACCATTTCTTTCGTCCGGAAATATGGTGAGAACTAAATCATTGTGGAAATCAAGAGCTTGAAACGCAACTGCTATTTTAAAAAATGGTATGTGATTCAATACATACGTACTGACGGGAAGTTAATGATATCGTGATGAAGTGAGGAATACCACTAATATGATTTTGACGAACAGTATTTCTAAGGATTATCACTTAGTTTCACAGGAATGGCATCGTAATTATTTTTACTGTCATTTTGCCCCCGGTACCACATCAGAATGAACATTTTTCCCCGACCTTGTCCATAAGGACAGACCACTTTACCACCCCTGAAATAAACTTCTAAGTGCCAGCGGAGTTTCGCGGTTTGCGTGCAACGGGTTGTTGTCTGCTGGCATTACTTCATTTCCACGAAGTATTTGTCATTTGTATATCCGAGTTTGATGCATTTATAAGTCAAAGTTGGTTTCTGCATATACGACACATTGAATATGTGGAGGAAATAACTTGGATTTATCGTCACGGCATGGGCAGGCGACGCTACAGTCTCAGGGTCCAGCTTGTGCGGCGGCGCCCTCGGGCATCCCGGCGCCTCGACTCTACCGAGTATTCTGGACGATTGGAATGCCTCATGTAAAATCGGAGACCATGCCAGGAATATTGAAGAGACGAGCTTTCCATTGAGTATGCATAATTTTGCTCATCTCTCTTTCATACAAAAATAAAGGGGGGTAACTACCGTGTCACTTTGCATTGCCTTATCATTGCAGGGCGGGATTCTCCTGCAATGGTGATGTCACGGCTACATCACAACTTGGGCCCCCCGCGCACGAGCTGTTTTGTCGAATTGATATTGGCCGGTGCTAACGACATGCTAGTAGTTAAATCGATACTACTATGCTTCTAGTAGCGTAAGCAAGGGCGTGGGAACCTATTTCAAGTTGGTGTGCCAAAGGCTAGGGCAATGGTACACATACGCGCAGCCAGTAATGTGGGAAACTATTTCAAGTTGGTGTGCCAAAGGCTAGGGCAATGGTACACAGGCGCGCAGCCAGAAATGTGGGAACCTATTTCAAGCTGGTGTGGCAAAGGCTAGGGCAATGGTGCACAAGCGCGCAGCCAGTAATTAATCAAAGGGGAGTCGAAAGAGGAGGGTCCCGTGACATTTTCTCCCTTTTTAAGAGTACGAAAAACGTACACTTTGTCTCTTAAAACAGGGTCCATAACTCCGGGGACCACCGCCCCTGGTTGCGCCTTTTATGGTGCAATAGTCTGGTACTATTGGTTCCAAAATAAGCGTCCTCGCTGGGTTTGGCCGGCACAGCAGTTTAAGGGAGTATAACGGCTTGGTAAAATTATGAGAAATGATGGAGATGAGAGCCACTCATCTGGACACTCATCTACATCAATTCAATATTTTCCAAGGCGGGCATATTCCTTAAACTCCCGCGCCCACTGGGCCTGCATTTCCTTCGCCCGACTGGGGGGTGGTTTGAACACCCCCCCCCTCTAACCTCGGCTTCCCATTGGCACGGTAGACCGCAAAAAAAAAAGACACATTCGAACCGTTAATCAAAAAATCATTTCCGAAACTACTTCAGACTTTTTTTTCGCTTCACGTCAAAACTCTAGGTCACCAGAGGTCATCGAAGTCACATCATTTTCAAGTTTTTAGGACATCGCTCCAGAAACCCAATATCGTAAACTATGCTATCTAGCACAACAAAACGTTCAAAATGACAAAATCGCTAGCCAAGGAAATTTAACAATCGCACCTATTGTCCTAAATTTGACCTCCGGTCATAGTTAGCTTCTGGAGGTCCATTAAAGTCCAAAAAGATGATTTGCAAAAAAAATACTTTTTCGGTGAATAACTTCTTATCTAAGATAAGATAAAACGTCGTACTGTTTACGCCATCGTGTTTGTTCGTCATTTGATTTGAAATATATACATTTGTATTATGTTAGGCTCAACTTGAAAAATTGACATCAAGGTCAAATGGTGACGCCAAGTAGGTCATGTTGCATATCAGTAGAATGGTGTCCTTGAGAGACAAACCACTGGTTGTAAGTTGCAGTTCTCTTCTTCTTCCATAGTCCTGAGTTTATTGACGAAAAGGTGTGGTGGACCTCGATGACCTCAGTATGACCGCCGTTATGTTTCCTGAGCAAAACTTGCACTTGGATCATAATAATATCATAGATAACATCATCCAAAGGAAATGGACGATATCATCGACAGAAAGCATTTGAATTTGTCTCTCATTGACTTATAATGGGGAAGATCGCAAAATTGACACCGACCTAAGGTACCGATACAAAAAAATCAGATATACATTTGTTAGATACTAATGAACTTAATGTAATCCTAAAATTTTTATATCGATCTTAGAAACTGTAGTCAATGGCACGCCGCAAACTTTTGTAGGATAGGGTCATTGAAACTGACCTGGGTGACTGACTGAACCTGACACGAAAACTTAAATTTTCTCAAATGTCGGAAAGGAATCAGTGAATTGTTATGCTCCAGATTTGGCGGCGCGTTGAGGTTCTGTTCGAGAGGTCTGATGGTACGGCATAGATTGAGGTGACTATAATTATATTTATGTATGTGTGTGTTGTATACACACCCGGAACCGCCCCCAGTTGGCGCGGGTAAAGCTGCTGTGCCGGCCAGCCCAGCGGGACGCTTAATTTGGAACCAATAGTACCGTAGCTGGAGAAGCACATATGACGTGTAAATGTAAATAAAAATTGTCATAGGTCCGTTCGATAGTGCCTCAGGGGAGAACATATACTGACTCACGCTACAATCTCAGACTGATAATCAGTTAGATAAGCATCCAGTTTTACATTCCGTACACGCACGCTGACGCTGCGCGTAGGCAGGGACGACGGAATAATTCCACCATCTGGACAAAAGGGAGAGTACGATGTAGTAGCAGCGCAGCGGGAAATGGGAGTAGGCTGGTGGGCTCAGTCATAAGAGGGTTTATTAGTCGGAGGCGTTACAGTTACTACATGACACCTGAGCCACGCAGCGCACCACTGTGATAAATTGGAGATAGCGTATTGTTCAGTTAGACCGAAACATCGGAGGCATTATGATGTCTCTCCCGGGTGTGCGCCAGCTCAGGCGAGATTTCACGCACTCTAACGCGCGCGTCAAGCTATAGAAGGAGGTTGAGTCGAATCTGGAGAGATTATATGGAGAGTTGAGATTTGAGAGCGTGTGTCACGATGTGTATATTATATGAGAGAGAGATGAGATCGGACGGGATTTACGTTATCGAGTTCAGTGCGGACGCCCTGTGTTGAGACGCGCGAGTCACAGAGTCGAGGAGGGGCTCGTATGCTTCGTGAGAAGATAAGAGAGTGGAGACGGAGAGAGAAGGCGGTATCAGTAGGAGAGAGTGGAGCGCCCGCGTAGCCGTATAAGAGATATTGAGGTGTATTATAAGATTGCCGAGATAGGAGAGAGAGGTATAGAGAGGATCCAATATGAAGAGTTGTATAATTGGCGCGGATAGACGAGCGCGGGCACGCTGCGATGGAGGATTTTGGCTCGCCCGCTCTTGGGCCGAAGGGTGAGCGAGATAGAGTAGGCGGCGGCGACGGAGGATGAAGATAGAAGAGATATAGGCACGCTGATACACTTGTTATGTGGATTGTATTAGTAGTTCAGGGAACAGAATGTTTAATTATGGGTGGTTTAATTTAATTATTTTGCTTTTGTCTAAGGTCCATGTTGTTGGTTTCTCACTCATGGCTTTTTAGCTAAACCCGTTGTGATATTCAAGTCTAAAACTAGATGACTTCATTGTAACACAGTTGGACCTATTCGTTAACATGGTGATACGATATGAGGTATGATTATTTAACGCTCTCTCTCTCGCAGAGAGAGAGAATATAAGTACATATTGGTTTCACTCGCAAGAGTTAAATTATGTCATTTGCATTAGTACTGACGTAGAACTTGGCGCGGTACAGTAGGCAGGGGTGCGTCTGTGTGTATATAATGTCTAAGCACGCCCTATGGTAGTGTATATGTGTCGGTGGTTGTTACGGGTGGGGAGAGATTAGTGAGAGGAGGTCACTTGTATAACACTAAATTCTGGGAAATGAAGCGGCTTGCGAGTAGAGTCCTATTCATAAAGCTGTGAGTTGATATTATATAGAATGAGTTTCGGTGAAAAAAGTTGAATTGTGTGTCCTCTCTACTCGATGACACTAGGAAAGAGCTACGGATGCTTGTGGTAGATAGCAAGGCAGACGGGGGGGGCCATGGCCCGCCAGTCGCGCACGATCCCTGCGACAAGAAGTTCGAGGTTTGTCTTTACAAGAGGCGAGGGATTTGGTTCAATCGCATGTAGTACGATATATATGAGTTCACGTTCTTCGTCTCTTCAATAATGGTGTGTTTGACATAACAATATTGGGGAGTTTTAAGTTCATTCAGAGGTAACCCAAAACCGTCACAGGAACTCGACATTGGAAAACTGAGATGTAAGAGAAAGTAATCGCAGTAGGATGTGCTGAGTGGATAGAGGTCGCAATGAGTAGGCAAGGAGGTGGTCGCTCACTCACTGTTCTATGAGGTATATGTCTCATACGGATTTCACTTAGTCACGCTGCAATGTGAATATTGTGTATTGATTCAATCGTCTACAGGTCATTCCATGTTTACAGACGATATCCGCAACACTCAAAACAAGTAAATACACGAATTTATGCATAGCGGGTTGAAAGGAATCACAGTGAACGCCCGTCGACACGAGGAGGGCGACTCCGAGTCAGTTACAAATAAGTATCCAGCGTCTTAGTAAAGCTAATGACACGAGATTTAAAGGAGGATACTAATACACGCGAGAAGAAAAAACTCGCAGAATCGCAGACTTGCACCCGCATGCAAGGCTATGTCACCCGGCCAGCTAGTGACAACGGTCAATATATTGACACCTAAGCCAACAATTATAAATACTTTTCAACTGCTCCGAATGCTGAAATAATTGATAAATGTGATATAGAATACAGGGTGTTTCATAAAAAATGGCACCCCTATGTTCTTTGGCTCCTATCTGCCACAGCTTTACTCAAAGAGAAACACCAGATATACCATTCGAAAGAGCAAACAATTTACGGTGGTACGGAGAGGCTACCGAGCATCTCAACACTGTACGCTGGTAGATATTTGAATTGTGTCGGCTCACACGAGTGTCGATAGGTGAAGGAAAGTTCTCGCTGCGCTTACGGACGTCGAGTGCGACACGACTTATATCGGGATTTTAAAAGCAGTATAACGGGTCCATCACACAAAGGAAGGATTTGTAAATCAGGTCCTTGATTAAGAAGGTGATCCACTGGCAGCTCTTATGTGAGGGCACGTCTGGAGAGTGAGTCGGTTTGACCGCCGTTGTGACCTTTGACGAGGACAGACCCAGGTGCAGTGAACGATCCCGTTTGGTAATACGATATATAGGGGCTGATCTGCCGTAATAGATGGTGGGTTGCGTAGGCCCGATGCATCACGGAGCTATTTATCGTCAGAGACATATACGTCCGCGCACAACGATAGATGATACCACGAGGCTACATTTCGCACACGGAAACCTGCGTCGAACTAGAAGTCCGACTGAGATCTCCCTAGGTTTTATTCTGGGGAGAGTGTTATGAGGCAAAATCTTAGTAATTTGAGAGGAGCAACTAGACGAGAGTTAATGCGACAACGCACGCTCGGAAGACGAGACGAGCGAGGGCATAGCTCGACAATCCTGCGACACGGCTATTTCGCTATGTCTCTATAGGGCGTATAATGTCGCAGAATAGCCGTGTTCAGCGGCAGTCTGCCGGGAGTCCCCAGTTATATCGGTCTCTCTCTCAATCCTATGATCGCTCTCGAGTAGTTGTGTTGTGTAGATTGGTGAGGCGTCGTAGACGTGTATATGTGTGTGTGTGACACATGGCGCTCACTTCTCACATTGATTTTGGAGATGTATTCTATATTTTTATTCTATCTTCAGCGATGAAGGAGCCTTGGAGTAGCTATATATGTGTGGTTGTGCATCTTATAGGACATAGAGAACTACATTGAGGAGATAGATCGTGTAGTTCGAATTTATTTTGTTTCACCTCATATAGAGGAGGACAACTCGATTACTTGAGCTTTTCGCGTCGTCAGAGTAGCCAGTACACGTATGTCTATGGTATGATGTTTACGATCGTGCCTGAATCAGAGAAAATCTTGTCCGGGGATGTCGAATGGTATGTTTTGGTTTTTGTCTTTTTCAGCCAAACTTGGCAGAGTATGTATTGAATCGGAACGCGCGCGCTATACTCATACGTGGAGTTGAGGAGGTGTCGACCTATCTGCGTCTTAGGACAGGCTCGCTACTTATGGTTATGTCTATTAAGATATATGAAAGTTGGATACACTACTCCTGATATATTTTATCTTGTGGGACAGTTTATGGTATTTCGAGAGTTGTATAATGGTAGGTGGCCATGATACCTAGCGGTGAGTATATTATTAAGTTTATGAGTGGGGAGGGTCGTGCATCTAGCACATATATATTAAATGTATATGTGATTATATTATCGCTTCTCTCGCTCTCACAATGTGTGGAGAGAGAGATGGAGAGATGAGGAGTAGTGTTGGCTGCTATATAATATAATGTCCGGCGTAGGGTAAAATAGGTATCGACCTCTATGTATTAGATAGACGGATAGAGGAGTATGTTATGTATATTATGTCGCTCACACACTCCGGTAGTGGCTCTGAGACGCCTCAATTAATCGTAGTCTATCTATTTAAAAAAGATAGAAACACCGTTTGGAGAACTTTGGTGAGAGTAATGAGTTATTGACTGACGTTCAGCTTCACTTGGTTGATATATATTGGTTGAAGCACAACGAGAGGAGTGAGTGCAAATAAGTAGATATATCAGAAAGCAATATCTGCAAAAGGAAGAAACTGTAATAAGAAAGAATTTAATTCTGCTACAGGATGCAATTTGGATTTTTCCACATTTTGATTTTTTGACCCCGGACCCCAAAAAACAAAAAAAGTTTTTTCAGCAAATTTTCCCCAAATTGAAAATTTCAATAGGTATCTAAAAAACCCGGAATATATATATGAGAACCAAGTGTAATGAATACCAGAACCGAATTTCAACGTAATAGCTTCGTTTTTCAAGTGACTGAATTGCCTCTCCAAGATAAGTAGGTAATGACCATCATTTTTCAAAATAACGTTTTTTTGGATTTTTGACCTGATACAGATATATAAATGTCATTTTTGGTGTTTATGAGAACAAACTAACCTAGAACATGCATTGTTTATGTCATATTCGGTTCAGTTTTCAGTTTTGACGCGTTAGATGACCTGATCTTGACCTTTGGGGGTCAAGTTGGGTAAAAAATGACTGTTTCTATCGATTCTACGTGCAAGAATGACCCGCTTAAAACCATGTGTCACAAGGGCTTTATTTGACGCTCTTCGTGACAGTGGGAGCTTTTGTGACCTGCTGACCCTTGACATTTGCATGCATTTCACTTTTACTTAATGAATAGATGTATCATTTTACCTTGAAGAGTTTATGTGCAATTGCAGTCTTAATCAAAGGATTAAATTGAAAGTAGAACCATTAACTCATAACTCGAACTTTCCATGTGACCTGACCTGTGACCTTACATTTGACCTAACTTGAAAAATTTCGGGTTGGATGTCGATCGTTTCATTGAGAGCTTTCGAGGTGCCCGCCTTGCGCGTCTCGCTGCGGTTATTGGTTCGGAAGATAAGAGGGGGGTAATATTTACCCCCCCTACGCCGCGCGTTCGGCGAGAGACCCCTACGCCGCGCGGCTTAAGGGCCATTGCAGCCATCTGATTTAACCGATTTTCATGCCCAAAACGTTTTGGAGCTTCCAACGAAGGTAATGGTATTCAATATATAACAGGGACAAGTACCAAAACGAAAATTCGTGAGCGTATACAGGATGAAAAACGGATGGATTTTTGTATAACAAATATGTGTTTTTCGTGATCGTTTGTGACGATAGAAACGTCACGAGAGGATTTTTTTGCTGTTATTTATTAAATGTAATATATTGTGCAATGTGCATAGGTGGATCCAGTTAAACAACGGGGGGGGGCACCATGTGCGGAACGCCTTTTATCATCTTACCAATTTGAAGCTGTACTTAATTTGACGGAGGATATTGCCTCTTATTTTTATGTACCTGAGTGCGCCTCTGCCCCAAAATATGTATACTCTAAGTATGTATCATGTATATAGCAGTGACATAGTTTCTGACACACTTATTGCACCGCAAACTACGAAGGAAGTATGCGCCGCACAACCGCATTCGTTACGCCCTCACAAAAACATGAGCCTGGAGCCGCCTCTGTTGAGCCGATTTTTTTCAAAATTTTGGCACAACACGCGCATTTCAATCTAGAGAAAATCAAAAATTGCAAGACGCTATGTCAAACGGTTAAGAAGCAGCAGGCGAAAAACTACGGAAGGGGCAGAATCTGCCCCCACTGGGAATAGGGATAACCGAATGATTTTTTTTTAGAACTATGCGAAAAAACACTATTCTTTAGAACTGTGTTTTTTCCATAGAGAAAAATCCTGAGCTGTCGTGTTCGAGGGAGGTTTGGCAAGTGGTGTTGGAGATCGAGGCAATACATGAACACTCATTGAATAACGACCAGCTACATCACTCTTCGCGGGTAACGAAACGAGCCACAAACCCAGCAAAAAAGGGGCTGACCACAACCGCGCCGAATCGGCACATACAAAGATAATCTGAGCGTATGTCTAGCCGCCCCACGTGTCCAACAGCGCGGACAGCGGGCGACTGGCACGCCTGCAGGGTAACTGGCCGTCACGCTCACCCCCTCCCCCCGTCCCATCACCGGCCGACGTACGGTAAATCCTCCCGGGAGCCCCCTGATCCGACCAATTCTGGCGGCTTCCTCTAGTGTTCGGTCGTCAGCGTTTTTATATGCAATGATTGTGGGTGTCCCGTACAGCCGTTCGTTAACCACGCACATGCCCAGTTCGGAAAATAAGGAAAAATGTCGACGCTTTTCGTTCGTTTCATGCCAACGTTAACGTTCGTGCATTACTAATTTCTGGTAAATTATCAACTCAATGCTAAGAACCATGAATATGCTGAGCTTCAAAACATGTCCATGTACATTAGTCATTTCAAGACATTAATACGCGCCCTGGACTCTGGAGGGCCTCTGATATTAACACGCCCTGGAGGGGGGGGGGCGGATTTCCCCCTATGATCTAGAAAACCACGCAACGTAGCGACAAGCAGAAAACGGATTTAGGTAGCTCGACACAAGCTCTATCGAAAGTAGTTCAGTCTTTATTAGGTCAGGTCAATTTCAAGGTCACCAGAGGTCATCAAAAGTCATATTTTCCAGATTTAGGACTTTGCTCCAGATACCCCAATTATCTCGGAAAATATGATAGCCAGGATCAAAAGGAAAAAAGGAGTCGAATGCTCTTGCAATTTTCAATCGACCTACAGGGTGTTTCAAAACAATTGAAAAAATTAATTGGTCTATTATGAGGAGAAATAGCCGTCAAAACTAATAAAACAGCATATGCCTAAAAATAAAATTTCCGAACAAATTGAAAAATATATGTTTCATCCTGCATATTGGCGTTGTTCATTAAGAAGTAGCCTCCAAACTTAATGAACGGACAAAATTGACTTTCCGCGCAGAGCGCAATTTGGTCATCCGACCGCCGCCAAGTTTCAAGGAGCAGCTTTAAAAGTGCAGGAATCCAGGCGCAAATGTCTTAATGTTTAACGTTGTATTTCACCACGTTTGACACCATAAGTATCTGTAAACCTGAAATCCCCATAATCTTGTGTTGACAGTCAATCAACCAAGAAACAATGTGGTTATTAAACATATTGGTTATTAGATTAACATTTCTCTAAGCAAATGAGATTTAAAGTTCGGAGAGATCCCTGATGAGCAAGCAGACATAGATTAACTCTTGGAATTGGGGGCCGCTGCACCAGGAAAGTTATACGCAGTTCTTATAGCTTTGTGCCCCGGAGAATTTCTTGCACAGAAATTGGAGTCGCATTCGTCGAAAACTAATATGGTCCGGATAGCCACATCGAGCATTCAACACGTCTGAATCGATAGGTCTAGTATCGCGTGCAACCATTAGCGGACTCTTACGCCTTCAAGATCGAGCGTTGTGACAATAGCTGGCAGGTACCGCCGTACCCTTCGACAATATACACGCGTGAAAGCCGTGAAGGATTTCTTGGATCTTTCCTGTCCCAGAAAAGAACGTTCTCACTTCGCCGATCGATCATAGACTCTACCATCCGGTAGCATGTCTGGCGCACTGTTCGGCGACGGTTAGTTGTTTCTGAATGTTGCATTTTATCATGATTAATTTGCAAAAGGATAATACTGTTCAGTTCACGCTCATACCATGCCAATAAAAACCGATTTTTCGTCTTCCATGTTCAAATGCAATTTTTTAATGAAAATACCAATAATCGGAATGAAACATATATTTCAAATTTGTTCAGAAATCCTCTATTTAGGCATATGCTGATTTATTAGTTTTGACAGCTATTTCTTATCGTAAAAAGACAAAAGAAAAATTGCAGTTGTTTTGAAACACCCTGTAGTTGTCCTCAAACTTGAGAACGACTGGAGCAGCACGTAACCGAAATTTCAACGCAATGTTGGCAATCCCATGGCCTTTACGTGTCGGAAATGTCATGAGCAGGGGCGTGGGAAGTACTTTCAAGTTGGGGGGGGGGACTTTTTGGCGGATTTTAGGTAGCAAAAATGATAGCTAAAAAAGCGATATGTCGCTGTGGTCGCCACCCGTTATATCGCCAACAGGATTATCGTCAATCATATATCGCCACCCGTTCACCCGATTATACCTATATCGGAATCTATCCTTGATATATCACCACCCGTTCTGATTGCGACTCAATGCGGCGATCCCGCCTTGATCCGGAATTTCGTTGTGACCACTTTTCCTTTTTCGAACCCTGGCCTCTACTGAACGTCAGGGAAGCAGAGTCGACATCATACACATATAATGACGGTTTTGCTTTAAAAAAACAATGAAACACCTTGACCTAAACCTCATCTAAAAACACTGACTGTCCATTTACTCTGGTGGCGCCTATAAATATTTCATGAATAGGCAGCATATTACCTCCAAAAAGCATTACAACATTGTAACCATGAGTATTTTATATACCGTGATTGTGACCAAGAAATAGCTCTATCAACGTTACGACAAAGAAACATATCCTATACTAGGTGTGCGCTGTATTTAGCAGTGTTTCCATACTACGATGGTCAAATGTGCAGTGCCACTTTTTAGATGGAAAAATGCCAAACCATTTCCAAATTCAATGCAGTTAAATTTTCTTTATTTTGATTTTTGATTAAAACTGCACATTTGTTCTACAAAACATAAGCAATTTTTCGTAGGCAATGCCGTTGATCTAATTCAGAGTTAAAAGATCATGGTAAAAAAAAAACGGGGGAGGGCCGACACCTAGCTCCAAAGTTGGGGGCGTCGCCCCCACACGCCCAAAGTTGAGGGAGCGAGTTGCCTCCACTGTCCCCACGGTTCCCACGTCCCTGGTCAAGAGGCTATCGTGAAGAGATGCGATGATGCTATTGACGCACCTCTACCTCAGCATGTTCCCTAAAACGTGTCCTACCCCCTCCCGGCACGCCGCTTCCACCGGGCCACTCCTCCCTCACATCACTGCCCTGCTGACCTTGCTTCTCGGCTCATGATGATTCGTTAACTTGACCGGTTCACGGGTCGGCGTCCCTCTGATCCGGCAACGCCACTTCCAGCCACCGGGCCCACTCCTCCTCGACATCACTGCCGCCTGACTGACTCTGCTCTCCGGCTGTGATTCGTTCCCTAGACCGGTCAACTGGGTCGGCGTCCCCCTCGCGGTCAACCGCATCGCCGCTTCCACCGGGCCACTGCCTTCCCTCACGAGTCACTTGTCCCTGCCTCCGACCTCTGCTGGTCTGCGGCGAGGTGCCACGGCTGACGGGTCGACGGGTCGGGCGGTCCCCGCTCTCCCGGGCACGGGCCGGCCTTGCGCACCGGAGCCACTCCTCCCTCGACCCACATCACTGCCCTCGTCTGCTCGTGTTGGACTCTGCTTCTACCGCTGTAGAGTCGTTCACTTGATCCGGTCACGGGTCGGGTTCGTCCCCTGTCAAAGCCTCGGGGCACGGCCACTTTCCCACCGACCACTCCTCCCTCACATCACTTGCCCTGGCTGACTCTGCTTCCGCTGTGATTCGTACTGACCGTGTCAACGGGTCGGCGTCCCCTCTACCGGCCACGCCGCTTCCCCACCGGACACTCCTTCAATCACTGCCTGGCTGCTCTGCTCTCCGGTGTGATTCGTCACTGACCCGTCCAGGGTCGGCGTCCCCCACCTCCCGGCAGTCCCATCCACCGGGCCACTCCTCTCTCCATCACTGCCGCTGCTGACTTCTGCTCTTCCGGCTATGATTGGTTACTGACCGGTCCCACGTGTCCCTACCCCCTCTCCGGCACGTGACGCCCATTCCACCGGGCCACTCCTCCACATCACTTGCCCTGCTGACTCTGCTCTCCGCTGTGATTCGTTACTGACCGAGTCACGGGTCGGCGTCCCCACTCCGGCACGGCCGCTTTCCACCGGGCCACTCCTCCCCTCACATCACTGCTCGACTCTGCTCTCCGCTGTGATTCGTTATCGACCGGTCATAGGGTCGGCGTCCCCTCGGACGGCCGCGTCCACCGGGCCACTCCTCCCTCACATCACTGCCCTGCTGACTCTGCTCTCCGCTGTGATTCGTTACTGCTCTCCGCTGTGCTCTCCGCTGTGACCGGTCACGGGTCGGCGAACTCAAACGTTTTTGAGCATACCATACCATTTACGTTTTTCTCGTAAACCATTGCGATTTCATACAAATGCTTTTTTGTTGATCAGAAATATAAAATTGTAATTGTGTTTACCGGACCATGTAGTTTTGTGTTTACTACACCGTCCTAGTGTTTCGCTTGCCGTACCGTTTCAGCGAAGATGCTGTTTTACCGCGCAGCTTCTATGCATTGACCAATGACCCTTTCCGTTTCAAGTTTTAGTTTACACTATTTTAAATTTTTACTACGGAAATGTGAGTTACACTCTGCCATGGAGTCAGACTACCGTGTACAAAAATACAATTTGTATTTCATTTTACGACCCGGCTACTCCCGGAGTGAGGGCACTACGACCCTCTAAGTGGGTTAACCCGCGCGGCGTAGGGGTCTCCCGCCGAACGCGCGGCGTAGGGGGGTAAATATTACCCCCCTCTTATCTTCAGAACCAATAACCGCAGCGAGACGGCGCAAAAGGCGCGCGAATCACGAAGCTACTCACGAAACGAATCGAATGCACTACCGAAATTTTTTCGAGTTAGGTCAAGTAAGGTCACGGTCAGGTCATATGGAAAAGTTGGCGAGTTATTGAGTTAATGTTCATCACTTTCCTTAAAATCCTTTGAATTAAGACTGTCAATGCACATAAAGCTCTCAAAAGAAGGTGTAATTCATCTTATTGCAATTAAGTAAAAGTGAATTGCTGCGCAAATGTCAAGGTCAAGTAGGTCAACAAAGGTCACTGTCCAAAGAGGTCAATAAAGCCTTTGTTGACACATGTTTTAGGGGTTATTTTTGGCACGTAAGAATCGATAGAAATCTAGTCATTTTTTACAACTTGACCCCGTCAAGGTCAAGATCAGGTCATTAAGGTCAACAACTGAATACTGACTACCTTTATGCGGTCATAAATATCGTATTGCAGTCGTTTACTTTCTGGGTTAGTGTACTGTCGTCGATTGAACTCACAAAAATGACATATATATATTTGTAATCAGGTCAAAAATTCCAAAAAAACGTTATTTTGGAAAATTTACGGTATCCACCTACTATGGGCCTTGGAGAGGGAATCAGTCACGAAATGAAAGCTATTACTTTGAAATTTGGGCTGGGTATTCATTAACAGCTTGGTTTTCATATAGATAGTTACCGGTTTTTTAGATACTTTTGAAATTTTTTAAATTTTTTGGGGAAAATTTCTGAAAAAAATCAAGTTTTTATTCTGGATTTGGGGTGAGCAAACGGCCAAATATGTGTTGGAAAATCCGAATTTTGCGCATCTTTGTATACAGAATTTAACGTCGTTCCTTTCGTTTAGACCTATGTGTTTTTGCGTTTAGGCGTATGTTTTGCTTTAGATATACTATGTTTTTCTTACGATGCATCAAACCACGGGTATTTCGTTACTTCAGATCCGGAAAAATGGCATGACGGTGACGTTATACCAAAAACGTCATGGGTATTCCTATACCAGAGTTTCAAATTTTTTTTTTTTACTTTTTTTTAGGAAGACGTCTAAATTGATGCTGGTAAGGTACTGAAACTTTACGTCGTAATTATTACGGTTTTCCAAGTTATTGTGGCGGAAATACGGGAGGGGGGTAATATTTACCCCCCCCCTACGCCGCGCGGGTTAAGCTACTCTCAGATCCCCTGAACACGGGTACGCAGACGCCAAGTAAGCGGGCCAGGGATTGTTCGCGACCCGTCTTTTCAGCGACTATTTCGTGTTTCCGAAACTCGGGATAAAACAACGCCGTGTACACTCGCTGACTCTGAAAAATCATCTTGCGACTATCAGTCCAATCCGTGATTCGCGGTACCGGGGTACCCTGATCAAGTGGAGATGACAATTTTAAAAAAGTATTTTTTTTTATAAATTTAGTCCGAATGTTTTGTATGGATGGCTTTCCGAGGTCAGGACCCGCGCTAAGCAGAGGTTGTCGCGGTCTGGTTCCTGACCTCACCCACGATCGCCGCAATTCCTGGTTGGCCGGCCAGAATTTAGAGACGAAAGTTTTACGTGGCCGGGGGGACATATTCCTGACACGGTCCAGGCCCGCTCACTGACGTCACCTGGCTTGTGAGTGCGGACCGCTGCGCACCCCGGACGGACCGCAGCCATCACCAGTCAGCCGTAGCAAATCAGCGGAGCTGCCCGCTGGATAGCGGACTCGAACTTGCCTGGGCTTTGGCCCAGAGTTTATCGTCGTTACTGGGATACGGTCAGAGAGACGTCCAGGGGGCGTTACCTCTCTAACTGTGAGGGCTAGCAGAGGCGGACTTTCTATTACAGCGCAGGACTCTAACTTGTCTGATGGCAGCGAGCACGCAGTACACGTTTTCAGTGTTTGCTAGTTAAGGGAGGGTTGCCGTGACTGTTGTCGCTGGTCGTGCTCTCAGCGCGCGGGCAGGACATGAGGTGAGGCCGGCTCCAGGACGCTGTTACCAGCCGCCGCCAGGCCCCATTCCCCCAGCGGAGGGGTTGTTAACGCGCCCGGCGACGCACCGTCCCACAGCTGGTTGCCGTCTGCATTCATTGTGAACAGTTTGGGACAGGGTGGTTGCGACAGTGTACAAGGTCACTACATAGGGGGTGTACGTCGCGGGCCGGAGAACCGCCACGAGCTGGTCCGGCCGCTCAGGTGAAGCAGACAGTGGGTGAGTCCAAGTAGGCGGGGGGGAGTAGGCGGCGCGAGGGACCGCCACCACGTCTCCGCCGCTCATGGAACCAGACAGGGTGGGTCACGGTGTCAAGGTCACGGGGGTGTACGCCCCGAGGACCGCCCACAGCTGGTCCGCCGCTCAGGAACAGACAGGTGGGTCACAATGTCAAGGTCAATGTTACAGTCTAGGTCATGGTCAGAAGTGTGCCGAGATCTAGAAGAAAACAAATCGAGGATCATGGGTGGTGGAGCCGGCATATTTCCGGATCTCGAGACTTGTCGATAAGGCCTTATGGTTCCTGATCATCTGTTTAGCCTTTTTTCGCAGTGATCACTGTCCTTTTGATCAAGCGATGAACTTATGATAAAAAAACAGCACAGATTATATCTTTCCCAACTGCAGTACTGACCAAAATTAACCGCAGCTACTTAGCAACGGTACCGGGATACATATTTATCGATCTTCATGACCTTGACGAATAAGAAGTTATCTTGAAAGTTGAAAGGTGCACTATCATTATTATTTACATTATGAAATTGCACATAGCATGGCAATTATTTATCATGAAACATACATTGCAGACAGGCTCATCGTTGAACGAAGCTGACTAGCTGACCTAAGATTTTAAAGCATTTCTTTGCAATGATGTTTTCTACAATATCTGATGAGCATCTGAGTTGAGATTCATACTTTGTTAAGAAAAAAAGGAGAAAGGATGACAGGATAATCGCAATGTCACATTCACCCAACAGTCCACTTGTTAACACATATTATACATAGTCAGGTGAAGATCAAATACAAATTGTTATCTAACAACTGGTTGATTCAACCAAGTAAAATGAAAAACATATTTGGTACAATAGATACAAACTCCAGCATTGCAAGCGTTCATTGCATGATCTTTAACGTACTAACGCATTTTCAACATGTCTTATTTACACTACGCATTTCTGTAATCAACAACAAACATCTATGTTAATATTTTGTGTCTAATGCTATTTTTATCACCGCGATCATCACTGTCCAATAGAGAGGAGCTGGGCAGGGCCGCTTGCATCTGTACGCTAATGCTTCCATTTTTGACGCCGTCGTAACTTTGCGCCACTCATTTCAGAAACTAAAAAGTTCAAGTCCACCTCTTCGAAGGCATTCAGTGAAATCACTCAAGGACACTGTATCCAAAATACCAGTCAAGCAACTTTGAGCGAAGATCACCACATGAAGGTCTCCTCTTCCCAGTCTTCGGTCACGGAAGCCTACCAGGTCAACACCACCCAGCAATCCCGCTTGACCCGAGCGATGAACCATGAGGAAAACAAGGAAAACATCGGCTCCTCCGATGTGCTTCAGGCCATGGACACAACACACATGTCCACACAGGACGTTGATCTCAAGATAGCCGAAGCTGTCTTTGAGGAGACTGCGCGTCAGATGGAGACTACCAGCGGCGACCAAAGCCGCCTCTCGCTGGGGTCAATGAACCTGCACGGTGACCTCGGTGAGCTGAGCTCGCGTGACCCCGGTGACCTGGCGCCGTCTGACCCTATGGAGATTGACCCTGACGCCAGCCCCAAACTGGCCACGTTGAAGCCCATCGACAAACCAGCCGACTGGGCTGGCAGCGCCGCCGAGCTGGTGAAGCTCACGACTAAGCCCGCCCCTGAGCCGGCTGTGGCCCTTCCGACGCTGAAGCCCATTAGCAAGCCCGCGGACTGGTCTGGCTCACAGAACTCGGCTAAGCCCAGCGACATGCCCACGAGCGAGGAACTGCACAAACCACTCGTGTCCCTCAAACCAATCAGCGTGCATCCTATTGAGAAACCAGTCAGCAAGGATTCTGACGAGCCGAAGCCGCTGGTCTCCCTCAAACCAGTCGCGAAGCCCATCGACCACGCCTCGAGCAGACCCGCTGCCGAGGAGCCCAAGCCGCTCGTATCCCTGAAGCACGTCACCCAGCATCAGATCGAGAGACCGTCCTGCGACGCGCCCGCAGCAGAGGAAGCAGCCTCCCCGTTTGGAGCCCGGCTGACCCCTTGCCGCCCCGCTGGCGGCCTGCGCCAGTCGCAGCTCGTGCAGCAGGACACTGTGGCGTCAGAGGCCACTGAGGAGGTCAGCGGTGTCTGGGGCCGCGTCAGCGCCATCCGCGACACGTTCGACGCCGGGTTAAGGCCATCAGCCGGGTCCAGGCCGCCGGTGCAAGTCGAAATGCCTCGCGCGCCTACCATGGCAGTGCCTAATGCCTTCCATCAGATGCCGTTCACCTATGTTGACCCCAAGTCGGCAGCAGCGGCGTCGAAGTTCGGACAGATTTCTGATACTGTGGAAAGCGTTGCTGAGCACCAGAGTCGGCAGTCGGACAGCCAGCTACAAGCCTGGGGCGATGAGGATGAGCAGGGGTATATGGAGCCGGCGGAGTTCAGTGCCGGCCAATCAGAGGGCTTTACAGAGGGCTTCGGCCAATCAGGAGTCATGTCAGATAACCGCTGCCAATCACATCAAGCGACGGAGAACGTCTACCAATCGCATTCAGAGTTCAACTCAGAGTTCCGTCAGTCGACTACAGATGGCGCGGGTGATTGGCCGCAGCAGCCAATCAGCGCGCCGTTCGCTGGCGAACAGCCAACCAGCGGGCCAGAAGGCCCCGATGAGATCATGTTTCAATGCGAGGTGGCGGTGGTGGAGACGACGGTTAACCAGGAGGCGCTGCAGGAGTACCTCGCGAGGACCGGTCAAGAGTGGCAGAGGACGACTGAGGCCGAGGCGGAGCCAAGGCCTTCTTCTGGTGAGAGAGTGAGCCCATGTCATGTCTAGCAGAGATACCCTACCACGCATGCCCTCCCGCTGAATTGCTGCCTAGCTTGGCGACGCTTTGCTGCATGTGTGCAGAGCGAGTACAGGCCAGCGCCAGCGTTGGAGTTCGTGTGTAAGCGCGCTTATGCAGCGCAGTACGCTTGATGTGCTTAGGAAGTTCGAACTGCGTTTGAGGCACGACATGGATTGGGAAATTAAGCATGAATCAAAATGTCGGGAATTGCAGTTCAATGTGGGCAGACAGCGAATTGATTGACAGCGCATTGCTGACCGTCATCCCGACGGTACAACTTCTGCGGGGTTACAACTTGCAAGTACGTTTGGATTGAAATACAAATGAGTTAAGCTGTACCTACATGAAGATTATGCCGCTGGAACCCTGATTGGCCGAGTTGGCTAATGACGGCGGCCATGTTGTGAGTACCAAAAGCAGTCGGCGGCCGGCGGGCAGTCCGTGTTAAAGAATAGACGGGCGGGCACCCCGACTGACATTTGACAATAGGTATATTGAGCGAACTACTGACGGTAGCGCAATATGACTTAACCACTACAATGTTTGAAATTGAATGCAGAATGATTCTACAGAATCAGCAGTTGAATTGTGCACGAGATAAGACTCAACACCTATAGGTGTTGATTTTTTTGTGTGCAAAATTCAACTGCACACCTA